>JAJJMA010193087.1:0-12829 GCA_023529015.1 Papaver nudicaule | reverse complement strand
TTCCTTAAGTTCTTATAAATTGGCTTAAGGCATTTTCTGCACCTACATTTTGCCTCTTTCATCTTTAGAGACTTTAGTCGCTGAAGATGAAATTCCCAAACCGCTGAAAATGCCAGCGCATTTCTTATGACAGTACCTTCCTCCACGTGCAGCGGCATGCCGTAAATATCGGAGTTGCTTTATGACCTGCAACCGGCTGTACCCGTTGAGATTCCCTTTCCTATAAATACTCTGTTTCTCTTCACAAATTCTATTTTCTTCTTCAGTTTTTCTCTTCTCTTTCTCTGCTCTAAAACCCTAACTGTCGCTGCTCCGTCGTTATTTTGCTTGAAACCACCTTTTCCGCCTCTTTTCGACTTCTTACTGGTGTAAAACTCCTTCTTGGTTATTGCTCTATAACGTTTTCCATCCAGATTCATCTTTTATCTACTTTTTCTTTATTCCGGTGAATTTCACCTCTGCAACTTCCGTTCTCCGTTCAATCTTCATCTTCTTCGGTCTTCACATGGCTTCCACTGACTCCTCCTACGACCAAAACTTAGAATTTCAACAGCAAGGGTCCAATCGTAAGGACGCCGAGTCCTCCTCAAGTTCTCAGAACGAAGATCATGATGACAAAGAATCTACAGATTACGGCGGTAAACCTTCTTGGGGTGATGATTGGGAGGGGTATTGCACTCCATGGCATAAAATTACTCCAGCGCTTAATATCACGCCTTTAGACGGCGTCACTATGTGTTCTGATCCATTGGAACACATCCGCTGGGAAGGCCAAGATGAGAATCATTTAGTTATCTCCATGGGCCAGATCAGAGCTGGGTACCAGTTTCCTCTTTACGATCCTACCAATCCGCTCCTTCTTCAATTGCTGATGCATATTAACAAGCATCCAGCCCAACTTTCTGGTAATTCTATTCGTGTGTTGTATGAGTGGGTCGCTCGTAGCAAGGGCTACTCCCTTTATCCTAAATGGACCAGGGATCCTGCCTTTTTCAACAAAGAATTATACACCGTTGAGAATTTCCTAACTCAATATCAAGTGAAACCCAGCCTCCGAGCCGGCGAGCCGTGGTTATATCGTCTTGAGTCAAGAAGAGGCTTTGATAACACCAAGAAATTTCTGAGAGACGTTGATAAGAAAGAGTCCACTACTGAAAAACCCTCAGTCCGCCACAAATCTGAAAATCACTGGGGTGATATTCCTTGCCAAGTTGACGGTCCTTGGCTCAAAGGTTTTATGGATGAGAACAAAACTATCCCTCGTGAGGAATTTCTCCCTGAGCATTCTGACCTCGCCAAGCATGACTTTTGGTCCGTTCGTTGGGATGAAGAAAACCGGTATCTCAAGAAGGATGGCAAATTCGTTGTCACTGATAAAGGACATTGGGCTAAAAGGCCTGAATTTTGCAAACAACCTAAAGTGCAAGGTACAAAAAGAAAAGGAAAAGAGGGAGGCGCCGTTCAGGTAACAAACATCCTACCGCTGTCTTTGAAATATATGTATATATTTGCCTCTGTTTGTTAACTTAATGGCTGACGATGATTTTCCTTTTCACAGCCTCCCAAGAAGAAATCCAAGCCAGAGAAACCTCTCAGCGCATCAGATCGTGTTAAAGCCGCTGTTAGTGCACTCCCCGGTATGCCTACTGCTGGATCCAAAAAAAGTGACAGTTCCAAGTCTGCTTCCGCTGCTAAGAAAGGCGGCGACTCTTCCAAAAGAAAGGATGGCGGGTCTTCTGAGAAGAAGGACGGCGAATCTTCCAAAAACAAAGGTGATGAGACTACCGAGAAAAAGGACAGCGGATCTTCTAAGAACAATGATAAGGTACCAAAGGTCAAAAAGTCCCGTGCTTCCAAGAAAGGCAATCAGACCAGCAACCCTAATGTCATCAACGATCCTATTTCTGAAAATCAGCCTGTGAAGTCTATTGGTGAGCATCATGCTGATGAAGTGTTTGAAGAAACTCCTATAACTCCACCAGTTACTACTTCAAATACTGCCACCACTGGGCAAGGTACCGCTGAGATGAATGTGGACACTGCTGGCGAGAATACCGTTGAGATGCCAACTCCTGAGCAATCAAATAATCTGATTGGGCCTGCCTCTGCCTCAGCTGCCGACAACGCCATCTCAGTTCTTCGTCATCTTCTTTCTCTGAATGTTTAACCTTGCACTTCTGCTGGCAATAATTCCACAGAGATTCAATTACCGCCCAACAAGCTGATGGATTCCTTTGCTAACTTGCTATCTCAAGATGAAAGTGGCTCTAACACTCTTTACTTAGAATCAATGAGTAAGCTAAGTGAGCCTGGTTTAGCGCTGAAGCCCGCCGAACTTACTACTGCCGTCTCTCATCTTACTCCTTATGAACAATTCTGCAGCGCCGTCA
Source organism: Papaver nudicaule (assembly GCA_023529015.1). Taxonomy (NCBI): domain Eukaryota; kingdom Viridiplantae; phylum Streptophyta; class Magnoliopsida; order Ranunculales; family Papaveraceae; genus Papaver; species Papaver nudicaule. The sequence goes on along the minus strand of JAJJMA010193087.1, from coordinate 10,439 downwards.
TGGTATATATATATTATTGCCTCAGCTTCATCCTTATACGTTTATTCTAAATTTCACTTCCAACTATGCTAATCTCCTTCATTCTGCAGGATTTCCAGCGCAATCTTGGTGGTATCACGCTGAATGCTTAGCTAAAACAAGAACTTGACAACCTGCGCCAAGCGAAGGCCATAGTGGATCAAACAAATGCTTCTTTGAAACACCAACTAGCTGTAGAAAAGAAGGAGAGCAGTCGTATGCGCATCAATTTCAATCAGGAGAAAAAGAAGCTTGAAGAACTCCAAGGTTAGTGGTCGTTTCCAATTTTTCATAGTTTTTCATTCTGTCGTCCTTTTTCCCAACGTCTAGTTCCTTTCCCTTATAAGGTCGCCGACAACATCCTGATACCCGCTTAAAGCAAGCCGAGATTGAGATTGGTAAGTTGACTAGTGCTAACACTAAGCAACGTAATATGTTACTCAATTTGGGCCAAGATGTTAAATGGTACCGCCAAGAATTGTGTAATGTCACCAATCTTAACGTAAATCTTGATCATCTGCTCAAAGTGTCTGAAGCGGATGTTGCGTGGGCAAAGAGTGAGCTTGACAACGCTTCTCGTTTAGCCGAATTGGAACGCAAAGCCAAGGAAAAAGCTATTGTGGAGCATATGAAAATGACCACCCAACTAAAGGAGAAAGAAGCCACCATTTCCCGCCTATCGTCTACATTGGTTTGTCGTACCGCTGAAAGAGATACCGCCCGAGATGAAATTCAACACCATAAAGATTTCGCCCAAATTCATGGAAATCGCGCTAGGGAGCTAAATGAAGAGAATACCCTACTTAGACTCAAAATCAAACAGGCCGTTGGTCCTTGCTCTGATCAGGAAGTTCTGAGTAAACTTGATGAAATAAGTGTTGCTAAAAAGGGTATTCAAGAGTATGTTAGCGGTCTAGAAGGTAGTTCTTTAGGATTTCATTTTCCCATGTAATTTCCAGTTTGCTATTGCCTCGGCGCTAACACTATGTTTCTCCTTATTTCAGAGAAATACAAGCAATTGGAGTCCCAGCTAGAGGAGCAGACCACCACCTTGAAAGAACACCAAGGGTGTACCACCAAGATTACTGAGTTGGAGGGGCAAGTAAAAGATCATCAAACGTGCGGGAACAAATTGCATGCACTCGAAACTGATTATGTACAATGTACTGGTAAGATTACCAACTTGGAGAATGATGTTAAAGCTCTCCAGGATTACAAGAGGAAGTTTGACGCTGAAGCTTCTAAGTCTGCTAAGCTTCAACATATGCAAGATGTCCTTACATCCGAGCTGAATCTCGCCAAGAAATCTGCTCAAACCTTAGAAGAGCAAAATGCTTCTGATGTGAGAATGGCCGGCTTTTATGCTATCCAAATGTTTTTGGCGAAGTTTTGCCCTGATCATGATGTGGATATTCCAGAGGACTACGCTCCTGGCCGCCATCCTCCTAATTCAGAGACTGCTCCTGTTGCCGCTGATGACAATGTTGAAGACACCATTCACATAGACAGCGAGTCGGATTCCGGAGAGGAAAGTGATGAAGAAGAAAACGCTGAAGATGACAGAGATTTGCAGCCAAAAGGTCAGGATTCTCATCAAGACAGCGGAAAGGATGCTAATGTTAATGATGGCAACCAGGACTCTTCTAAGGATCCCAATCAAGTCGCCAACGAGTCGAATCAAGAGAAAGGTGCAGTTTCCACTGATGCTGGAAAAGAAGACAATGACACTTCTACTAGGGATCCAAATATGGCTGTTGATAATCCCTGAAATCTCCAAGAGTGCAAGTCTTGATTAATGTTTCATCTTTTAGCCATCAAATGTAATTTGAATAGCTAGTTTACTTAGCTTTCTTTGTTTCAATCATGAGATATGTTTATATCTCCACTTTTTTGTTAAGGAACTTTGGTAGACGTTTTTCTACCTTTGCATTTTGTTATATATATAATTCTTTTTGTTTGTTTCCGCCGGTATAATCGAATCCATTTTAGTTTCAATGATGAGCTGACAGTATTTTTCCTTAGCCACATCGCAACCGTTTTCGCTATACATTGTTACTTGTGCCCGTCGGCGATCTATTATAAGTGGTTGGTTAACCAGGAGCCGTCCCTACAGGGAGTTCTCCGGGAGTTTTATACTTTTCTGCCATCACTTACAGATCAACAAGTAACGCGTCAGGAGTTATAGCACCAGTTAGCCAGGTTTACTGCTATTCGAAGCCATGCATTGAAAACTAAAATGTTCCGTTATGTCCCGGCGTATAATTATCTTGGCAAATTTGCCTTAGTGTATGGCTATTGAGCCTTGTAAAATTATCTTGGCAAATTTTCCTCAGCATATGGCTATTGAGCCTTGTAAAATTTCGATTTGGCAAATTTGCCTCAGCGTATTTGTCGCCGTATGTGGATAATTAAAATGACACAATAATTTGTTAACGGGGTTCAGCGCATAAAGCAAACCTACATCCCCGGATCTTATTTGTTGCAAATTACAAAGGCAATAAGACTTCTTGGGTATTATGCCCGCCCAAGACTTCGGATTTTTACATGTATCCTTATGGATAGAATCTCTTGATAAACTTGGCATTCCATGGATGCTCAAGTTCTTTTCCATGCTCATCAACTAACACATAAGCTCCACTACCCGCTACACGTTTGATGACATAAGGGCCTTCCCAGGTAGGTTCCAGCTTCTTACATCCTTTCTTCTTCTGATACGGCGGTATCTCTCTTAATACAAGGTCACCAGGCTGATAGTCTCTTTTCACTACACGCTTATTATACTCCCTTGCTAGACGGCGGTGGTAATTTTCCATATGAGTCAAAGCAATGATCCGCTGCTCTTCCAAGTCGTCTAGTTTTGCCAAGATTAAATCTGTATTGAGATTTTTCTCCCAAGCTTCGTGTTTTGTTGTTGGCAATATAACTTCTGATGGAAGCACTGCCTCAGCGCCAAATGTGAGTAAAAAGGGAGATGCTCCAGTTGCTTCTCGAATTGTAGTTCTGTAAGACCATAAGACGTTATGGAGATGCTCACACCATGCCTTCTTGTGCCCCTCGACTCTTTTTTTAATCCCATTCCTATTGTTTTATTGGTGGCCTCCGCCTGCCCGTTGCTTTGAGGATAGATAGGAGTGGATTTTCCCAGTTTAACACCATATGTCGCCAGCAAGTTTTCAATGTTTTCGCCGACCAATTCCTTCCCATTGTCAGTGCAAATTTCCGCCGGAACACCAAAACGACAGAATATATTTTCCCATATGAATGTAAATACCTCTTTTCCTGTTCTTTGTCTGAGCGCCTTAGCTTCACACCATTTGGTAAAATAATCTGTTGCCACAATAATATATTTGCGCTGTCCCGACCCTGGTGTCAGCGGTCCAATGATGTCAATCCCCCACTTGGCAAAGGGCCAAGGGCTTAATACTGAATTTAGTGAGACTGCTGGCGCTTTTATTTTATTTGCATACAACTGACAATTCCTACACCGCTTAGCATATTCAGCAGAATCACCATTCATCCAAGGCCAATAATACCCTTGTATCTTAACTTTTAGAGCTAGCGCTCTCTGTCCGCTGTGATTTCCACAGTCTCCTTCATGAATTTCCTCCAACAGCTTCTTTCCTTCGTCTCTTGATACGCATCGTAATAGTGGTCCAGCAAATGATCTTCTGTATAGGACGCCGTCTCTTAACTCATAATTTCTTGACCTGCTGATGACTTTATGCGCTAACAATTTGTTTCCAGGAGTGGTGAGATGCTCCAAGTAGTATCTGATAGGAACTCTCCAGTCTGTTTCTGCTGACTCTTCAATGTCAACCGCCAGAACTTCCTGTTGCCTTCTTCCTTCTATTGATGACATCTTTAGTCTTTCAATTGCTATCGCCGGCACCTCTGGATCCGCCATCATAGAAGAGATAAACGCCAACGCATCAGCATGTCTGTTATCATTTCTGCATATGTGTCTAAATTCGATGTCGGTAATCTTGTTAGCGTATTCTCTTGCCAATTGTAAATATTGCTTTAGTGAGCTATCATGCGCTTCATATCTGCCTAAGATCTGTCGAATGACCAGCTGGGAATCACTAGTTAAACGAATGTTGCTGATGTCCATCTCAATTATGAGTCTCATGGCGTGTATTACCACTTCGTACTCTGCTTCATTGTTTGTAGCTGGGAACTCTAATCTGAATGAGTGGACTATCCTTGAACCTTTTGGTGAGATAAAGACTATGCCAATTCCTTTGCCCTCTTTATTAGCTGAGCCGTCAACATATACCTCCCACTGATTTGGGTCTCTTTTCAACAAGTCTGGGACTCCTTCATCTGGATCTTCCTTCTCCATGAATGGAATGTCTTCAGCTTCTTCTTCTTCTTCTTCTATGGGAAAGTCTGCCAAGAAGTCGGCGATAACCAGTGACCTTTGCGCTGTCCTTTTTCGTATTTAACGCCATATTGATCTATCTGAGCATTCCATTTTGCAATACGCCCTGCTCTTTGAGAACTATGAAGAATAACTTCAATGGGAGTTTTGGTGAGTACCGTTATGGGATGAGCATGAAAATATGGGCGAAGTCTGCTAGTAGCGAAAACCAAAGCTAGTATTAGTTGCTCTATCTTAGTGTAATTCTTCTCAGCAGGTTGTAGGGTTCGACTAATATACTAGATTGGTGTCTCTCCTCTTTTTGTCCGTACTAAGACTGCACTGACCGCTGATGATGTGGCCGCCAAGTAGACCCTCAGTTCTTCTCCATGTTCCGACGGCTGAATAGCTGGTAAGGTAGCTAAATACTTCTTTATTCCTGAAAAGCCTCCTCATGGTCCTTTGTACAGTTGAACTTTTCTCCTTTCTTTAGCATTTGGAAAAATAATTTGCACTTGTCAGAGAATCGAGATATAAATCTGTTAAGAGACTCCAGTACACCATTTAAGCGCATAACATCTTTCAGAGTTACCGGCGAGGGCATTTCCAAAACAGCTTTGACTTTGGCCTGGATTGCCTCCACTCCTTTCTTTGTGACAACATAACCCAAAAACTTTCCAGATGTGACGCCGAATACGCACTTTGCTGGGTTGATCTTTAACTTAGTTATTCTCATGTGATCAAAGATTTCTTTCAAGTCTTGTACATGATCCTTCTTTTTCTTGCTCTTGACCAACATGTCATCCACGTATACCTCCATAGTTTTGCCTATCCATTTCTCAAACACATCCTGAGCCATCTTTTGATATGTAGCGCCAGCATTCTTGAGACCAAACGGCATTCTTGTGTAACAAAATAAACCTTTAGTGGAGAAAAAAGTTGTGTGACGCTGATCTTCTTCTGCCAGCGGTATCTGGTTATATCCAGAATAACCGTCCATAAAAGATAGCAATTCATGCCCAGAGGTGGCATCGACAGTCTGATCTATGCTTGGTAATGGAAAGATGTTTTTGGGACACGCCCTATTCAAGTCGCTAAAGTCAATGCAAATTCTTACCCCTTTATTCTTCTTAGGAACCACCACCATATTAGCTATTCATTCTGGATATTGAACTGGTCTAATGATTCCTGATGCCCTCATCTTGTCAATCTCTGCCTCAACCGCTTCCTTGTACGCTGGTGCCAACTTCCTTGGACGCTGTTTGAATGGCCTGATCCTTGGATCTATATCTAACCTGTGGCATGCAGTTTCTGGATCAATACCCGGCATCTCATTCATGCCCCAAGCAAAAACATCCACATATTCTTTTAGTAATGCCTCTAGCTGCCGAGATTCTTCTTCATTCAATAAGGTACCAATTTTTACTATCTTAGGAGCATCTTCTTCTCCTATGTTGACTCTCTTGTAGGTTCTACCGCTGTGAAATGCAAATCTGGCTCACCCACAGGCGAAGGTTCCTTTAATTGCTATAAAGGTGCCGCTGAAGGTCCTGCCGCTGAATCGCCCTCCTTCACAGAAAGAATATATTTGTTGGGGTCAGCGACTAGTTCAGTTATTTCTTTAGTCTTGGTTGCTTCTTTTGTCTGCTTCCTTTTTTCATTCAACCTGGCCTTTCGAGTTTCACGCATCTTGACGTCTACTTCATTGCATGCCTTTGCTGTAGATGAGTCGCCAATGTATTCAGCTACCCCTTCTGGAGTTGGAAATCGCAACCGCTGATGATAAGTCGAAGGTACTCCCTTGATGCTGTGTAACCAAGGTCTGCCAAGGATTGCCGCATACGGCGAATCTACCTCCACAACACAAAAGGTAGTATCCATGATCAAGGTCTCACATGCAACAACCTTCATCTTTACTTCTCCTTTGGGCTAGGACGCTATCCCATTGAATCCATAGATGCTGTATGAAGAAGGAATTAACGACTCTACTGGTTCTTCTTTAGAATCCATGGCCTGGAACGCTGAGTTAAAAAGAATGTCAACAGAACTTCCTGGATCAACCAGCACTCTTGGAACCTTGAATTTTCCTATTTGGATAGTAAGGACCAATGGATTCAAATGACTTCTTGCCTCAGGTGATAGTTCTACCGCCGAAAAACTGACTGGCTTTTTCATCCATTCTAGTAGTGGGCTGTTCTTGACGGCGACACTGAAGATCTCTTTGCCATTCCTATCCCTCTTGTGAATTCTTGACATTACATTATTATGAAATTCATCTCTACCGATTGTGGAATGCACAATAGAGAAACAATTCAACTCTTTCAAATCACGCTGAACTTCAACTTCAAACACTTCGGGCTTTGGCTGCACTGCTTGGATTGGCTGAACCTCCAATGGTGGCGCTGGGGGTAACTCTAAGAAATCTTGAAATCTTCCCATACGGATGAATCTATGTACTTCTCTTTGGACTCCTGTGCAGTTTTCCGTTGTGTGGCCATGGAATTGATGGTATTGGCAGTATTGGGTAGTGTTAGAAATAGGGTTCGCGGGATTTCCTCTGTTAAAAGGATAACGGATTTCATTCCTTGATGCTGAACTTTCTATCTGTCCGGATGCATCAGTGTATGTGACACGCAATTTTGGTAGTGTGGCGTCTTGGAAATCTGGGTATCCTGGCTTTCTGTCGCCGAACCTTCGATTGTCGTTATTGAATCTTCTATCGCCATTCCCTTGTCGCCGATTATCATATCCTCCTCTGTTGTCGCCGTAATTTCTTCTATCGTTGTTGGCGTATCTGCCTCTATTATCATATCCTCCCCTGTTGTCTTGATCGTCTCTTCCTACATAAGTATCTCTCTTTCCTTGATTCCACTGTTGAGTGCCATTATGTTGATACTGCTGTTGTTCTTGTGGCTGCTGATGTGGGACGACTGCCGCTGAGGATGTTGTTGATGCTGCCTCCAATTTTTTGTGCTCCTTTATAATCCATTCCTTACTTGCTTCTTCTTGTTCTTCTGGCGACAAATTGTTGATAGAGTGAGCATGTTTTGCCCTTTCCTTCTTTTGGCGCTCTTCTTCTTCTTGCATTTCTTCATATATCAACCATTCATTCTGTCTTGCCCTCAATTCTCCTATATCTGCCACTGGAGTTATAAAGACTGGAACATTTGATCCGTTGTTTCCATTGAGCTAATAAATGCCCGCATCTTCTCTTTATCAGATACCGCCGACCCCACTTCACTACACAATTTTCTCCATCTCATGATGTAACTTCTACACGTTCCCATAGGTCTTTTCCTGTTGTTAAACAACTTTTCTACCCCAGGGCGCACTCTCTTGTTTTGAATATAATTTGCAATAAATTTCTCTTCCAACTGTGTGTATTTCTCAATTGACTTTTCCCTCAAACCGCCAAACCAAGACAAGGCTTCATCCTTGAGGGCAGCGGCAAACGACATGCACATTATTGGATCTGAACCGGTCCATGCTGTTAAATCCCTTCTGTAGCTCTGTAAGTGCAATGTAGGATCTCCTGTACCGTCGAAGATTGATGTAAAAGTTGGCATACTAAATCTCTTGGACACATGTCCGTACGTAATTTCATCTACAAATGGTGTCTTTTTTGCTTCTGAAATTGCCTTCTTTAGTTTATCGTCTTTTGGCTGACCTGAGACTTCTTCTATCTTCTTCTCCATACGGCGTAACCTCTTTGCAACATATTCTTGATAATCATCAAATTTACCCGAGTCGGCGTAACTTTCCTCGCCGTTATTAGATTTCCCAGTCCTCTTACTTCCTTCTTCCTTTTTCGCTGTAGATGCTGCCACCTCTGGCCTTGTAGATCTGCTCTTTTGATGTTTGTGTACTGTATGAGTTGAGCGGCTTCTGCTTCGACTTTCCATTAATTGCCTATGATGTTCTGCCAATTGTAAGTTGCTCTGAAGGATAATGTCCATCTGTCTTTGCATCTGCAACTGCATCTGAGCTTGATTTATGGTGCTCTGTTCAAAGAACTTCTTTAGCAATTCTTCAGTAGTGCTAGCGGATTTTCCTTCTGACACTGTTATTGGCGCCGTTCTTGATGCTCCAACAGCTGCCACCATTCTACTGCTACCTCCTATCTCTTTTGAAGTGTTACCAGCTGCTCTCGAGGGTAACCCATTAGAGTTCAGATTGCCACCTACTACTCTTGATAGTCCTTCCACTGCATGAGACGTCTCGCCGGGAATCGCTGTTTCTTTGGTGGTGCCGTCATCCACTGCTTTTCCTTTACTTTGCGCTGGGACTTCTTCTTCCTCATCCTCTTCTGGTATTCCATCCAAGTGCGTTATGTCTTGTATCAGAACAGTATCCATAGCTGTTGTCTGCTGTTGAGGTACCGCTGACTGCGTTGCTATTGTTTGCTGTTGTTCTGGTGTCGGCGCTATTGTCTGTTGTTGCTGAATCGCCGGCTGTGGCATAGTTGGCTGCTGTTGCTGAGACACTGACTGTGGTGTTGTTGTCTGCTGACTTGCATTGCTGCTCAAGAAAAAATCATGTGCAAAACCCAATGGTGGTACCGCTGAACTTGTCAAGTTATGTCGATTAGGAAGGGTTACAGATTGAGCAGGTATGGGAAACTTTGGAGCTTTACTTGATGACGTCGCACCTCCTTTCCGCTTAGTCGCCATTTTGGTATCCTGTGTAGAAAACAACAAAAGCACTTCCTGACAGTATTAAGCTAGCTTGACTGTTAGCAAATGCCAAATTCGTTAGTGGAGGCGGTTGAACGGTTTCTGATAAAGTAGGAAACAAACAAAATAGCACAGAACAACAGCAGCAACATTTGCAGAGCATGACCTAGTCTTGTCGGCAGTTGGAAGAAAAACCCTAAATTTTGAAAACTCATTGAAACCCTAAAAACACCAAAGTTTGATAACCATACTCATATCAAAGATCAAAATCTGTACGGCATTGAAATTTTGCTAATAACTTTTCATAACACTTTTAATCCAAAATCACACTATGACATGTAGAATAAGAGATATCTGCTAAAAATCATGTTTAATATAATAGCCTACCATCATCCTAGATTTCTAATGACGTATATGAACTTATCACGCAAGCAAGAGTTTCCATACAGCTAAACAAGAAATCCTTATTACGTGTTCCAGCATAACTGAGAAAGAAAAAGGTTGAAATTCTAACTTTTGAACCAACACCTTTAAGTTAAGAAGAAGAAATTATGTTACGCCTCTATAAATGAGAATAGCCACCCTTAAACACAACTATGAACATACTAATGACGCCCAACACGCCTTAACAGAAAGGTTTTCTCATGGTTTTATAAAGATTTGACAGCAGCAGTACCTCCACAGACTTCTATAAAAGGAAGACTCTAATAAGTTTACAAGCATATGTATGGTTAAAAACCACCAGCAGCATAAGTGCTGTTAAAACACCACTGAACATGTTAAAATCATTTAATATTTCCTAACACAGGAGCCTTTTAAGGTTCAGCCTCCTTAACAATAGTAAACATACTCAAGACTTCAAATACAGCAGCATAACCTATGTTTGAAAACCTTATTACCACACAAAATAACACAGCAACCTAATAAGCTTACCAGCATAAATTTATGGTTAAAAGACCACCAGCAACATAAGTGTTGTTAAGATACCACCAATCACGTTAAAAACATTCCATATTTCCTAATCATAGGAGCCTTTTAAGGTTCAGCCTCCTCAAACAACAATAAACATATTTATAACTGCTATGACTGAAAAATTAGCATCTATCAAACACAACAGCGTAATCAATACTTAAAAACCTCATTACCATATAAAATAACTTAAATTTCATGAAAACAAGAAGAAATTTTTTGAAAAACACAGGTTCAGACCTCTTCTAGCGCCAAAATGTAGTTGGTAAAATCCCCGTAGTAGAGATTTTACCAATACACCCCTATTTAAAGACCCTAAACACAGTATATCATACATACTTAGAGTAAACCCCAATCAAAATACATATCAGCACTTAGACGTAACATAAAACAGAACTAAGGATTAAATCACAAGTATA
>JAJJMA010193069.1:6423-17526 GCA_023529015.1 Papaver nudicaule | reverse complement strand
GGTTGTTTTTTCTTTCATTGTTGTTGTTAATTAAAAGCCTCCTTGGTAGTGTATGAGTTATCTTCACTAGCACTTTAAGTATGTTGTAATTGTTGGAATTAATAATCCAAACATGTTTTAATTTAATTAGATGATTTTTATGTTGGTTTATTTAGGATAATGTTTTGATTTGGTATTTAGAATTATATGGGATTAATCCTAATAATTAGGAATTTCAAAGTGTAATTGTGCTATGGGTGTATTCCTAGTATTTAGGTAATGTTGAACGCTTTATGTGTTGTACGGTTGAAAATGGGAAGGAGTCTAGGAAACGTGCTATTGTATGCATGTATGGGAATAGTGGCTATAATTTAGGAACTAAATATTAGTGGATTAATTAGTGGTTAAGAGTTTCAAGTTTATCTAACGCCTATTTAAAGGCTTTGATCAGTGAATGTAAACACAAGAGTTTATGGAAGAAAGTAACAGACAAAGTTTTTAGAAATGTAATCCTTGTGTGAGTTTTTATGGTTGATCTCTCTCTCGCTCCTCTCTTGATCCCTAATGAAAATCTCACAGTAATATTTTACTTTGCTTATTGATAAAAAAAGAATTACTTTGAGTTTTAGATCCTCACGTCATTGGGGCGGATTTGAAAGAATGGGGCAGATTGAGTTTTTTTTTTTAAAACCCGTTCACCCAAACGTAATTAAGCTATCCCTTATCTCAGTGTCTAAAATACCCCCTACATATTAAGCTACGGATTAACTCATTGAAGTTACCGAATAAGCTAACCTAACTACAAATTAACCTATTTAGCCACCGATTAGCTTAGGTTGTTTTATTTTTGTTATTTTGAGAGAGAGTTAGAAGAAGAAGAAGAAGAAAAAGAAGAAGAAGTTTTTTTTTTTGTTGAGATGGTTGTTTTGAGTGAGATTGAGCGGGGTGAATGTTCTTCTCGTGAGGGTGATCATGCTACGAATTCATCTTACATGGAGGAAGCCATGGATTGTTGGAACTCTACCATTATAGAGAAAAACCATGAAAAAGAGTGTTTGGAAAAATATGAAGAATCAAAGAAGGGAAAGGAAGTGAACTCGACTCCAAATGATCAGGTAATGCTATAATTTGAAACCCATTAGCTTGTAATGGTTGATTGACGTATGAAAAATCAAAGTTTGCATGCATTGAATGTTGCAGTTAGAGTATTCGGTAGATCCAGACCATTAATGGAGCCACCGAATATCCCAACCACCATCCGTACATGCACAATAAAGTAACCATTCGGTCGCTCGAAATCTTTTCTAAGCTACCGAATGTATACTCGGTAGTCTAAGGTGATTTAATTAGCTACCGAATGTATACTCGGTAGTCTAAAGCTACAGAATCATATTGATTTTTGGTACAGAATATTGGCCAAAACTCATCTATATTCGGTGGCTTAATTAGCTACCGAGTGATGCTTTCCAGTACTACTCGGCAGTTCGTCTATTTGGTTGAGCTACCGATTGTTGTTAATTTTCCAATTTAGTTGTCTAATGTTTTCAATCTTCTTTGTAGGTTGTACCCTTTGGGGACCTTCCCGAGGATGATGTTGTTGAATATGATTCATAGTTGCGACCTGATACCTCCTCACACTATCTAACTGACTTGGTATGCCTCCTACACTTGTATTTATCTATGATTTTATCCCGTTTGGTTTGGTTTTCTAATTGTTGTGACTTTCTCGTCTAGACATGGAAAGAGAGGGATGATGCAAAGGCTTGGCTTGTGGGGCGTGCAAGAGAGAACATGTGCGTAGTAACCACGGGTCAAAATTCAAGGTTTAATAGATTTGAAATGATTTGTGAATGCGGTAGGAAGGATGAGAGTCATTGAGCAAAGGGTTATAAGCCTATAAAGAAGACCGACATGATTTACAATACTCATTCAAAGAAGACCGATTGTCCGTTCAAGATGCTTTTTAATCTAGGACGTGATGATTTGTGGAGAATGAAAGTAAAGAATGGTTATCACAACCATGATGATCCGGAAAGTCTTGTTGGGCACGTTGCTTATGCTAAGTTGACTCCACATCAAATGGATCTTGTAAGGGCAATGATGTGTTGGAATATTTTCAACACCAGAACATAGGAGGTCCTGGGGGGCATAGCCCCCCAGGCTGTGGTCGACGATATAGCCTCGGTAAATTGACCCTCGGTAAAACAACCGAGTGTGGAGAATTGACCCTTGGTAAAACAATATAGCTGCCGAGTACACTTACTCGGTAGCTCGATAAATAAATGAGTTACCGAGTGGTGTTAAACCCTTCGGCAGCACAAACATACTCGGCAAACAGAAGAGCTACCGAGTAAGAAAAATTGTTACTCGGCAGCCAACATTGCAACCGATTATACCTTAAAAATTATACAGAAAAAATATGATATGAAAAATCATACTCGGTAAGTCAAAAGAGCTGCCGAGTAGTGTATAATCCATAAGTACTCGGTAAGCAAAAGAGCCACCGACTCTGTAAATTTTCATACTCGGTAGCTCTATAAGCTACCGAGTTATGATGTTCATACATAAACCCTAGTTTTTCTGGGCGAAAAATGGAAACCCTAATTGCTAAATTCATACATAAGCTTGAGAATTACCTCACTGAAACCATTGGTGGAACTAATTCTGGTGGAATTAGTCTTACCAAAATCAATTGTCAATTTCTGGGTCGGGGGTTGGGAGTATGGGATAGAGAAGGAAAATGGTAGTGAACGGCGAACGAAAATGGTGGTTGTGGAGGAGGAAAATGGTGGTTGTGGAGGAGAAGGGGAGAAAGGGGAGGAGAAGAATGAGAATGAACCTGGTTTCATTCGGTAGCCTAGGTTTAAAGATTAATTGGGAGGGTAGTTGTGACATTTTACTCGGTAGGGAAAGGGTATAACTGAATTTTCGCCCACAAATTTAGCCACCCCTTAACACGTCTAACTGGATCGCGTCATCAACTCGGTCTGCCCCCATTCTTTCAAATCCGCCCCAATGACGCCAGGTTTTAGATGTACCTTGACATGTTTAGACTGGACTATCTTTAGGGAGTCCTCTATGTGATGGAAAATGTAATCTATAAACCTACACCTACCTAAATTGAGATGCAAATTGGAATTATATTTCATTCGCATACTGTCTAACAAACAATTTTCAAGTTTTAAATTTCTCAAAATTTAACCCTAGCAACTAACAAACAACGTAGATATCAGATTTTTTTTTTATAGATATAGATATCAGATTCAAGTATAAAGAGTTACATAAAAGTCAAGTCAGAGCAAGGGCGATTTTCGTGCGACGTTAACTTTAGTTAAAGGGATTTTTTCTTCGATTTCTGGTGAAATTGCTTTGATTTCTTCTTTTCCCTTTGTTGATTCGTACTAATGATTGGTGTTTTATCCAATTTTTAGTCGGATTTGCTGGGCTTTTTTTTCTTCTTGTTTTTCTGTTGTTCTAGTTTAGATTTTCTATGGCTTCTAGGGTTGGGTTTTCTTCCAAAGCTTCTAAGGATGATTCAAATTTGGAGGGTTTTTGGGATCCTCCTAGGTTTGGTTCAATTGATTGGTCTTCTGCTTTAGCTAAGGAGCAGGTTGGTAATCTTGCCGAAGATCCGATGGAGAAGATGCTGACGTTGATGAAGATATTAAGAAGTGTGAAGGGCTAGTTGTTGGTTGCTTTGTTGGTCCTCGTCTCCCGTAAATGGTGGTGTATAAGTATGTCCAGAAGGCCTGGAAACTGAAAGCTAATTTTCAGATGACTATCCATGATGATTCAGTTTTTGTTTTTGATTTCGGAATTGAGGAGGATAGAATTTCTGCGTTGGAACATGGTTTTATGCATATTGCAAATCAACTTTTTATTGTTAGAACTTGTCTCCCTTAGTGGAACGGGAAATGGCTGAAATGAAGACTATTCCTGTTTGGGTTAATTTGTTTAAGGTCCCTATTCATATGTGGAATGTTAAAGGGTTGGCTATCATTGCTAGTTATTTGGGTAAGCTACTAATGTCTGATAAGCTAACTCTTTCTAGTCAACGAATGAAGTTTTCTCGGGTGTGTGGAAGTTGATGCAAATTGTGCTTTTCCTGCTGCTATTCCTATTGTGCTTGGTGGTAAGAGGATTGAAATCCTTGTTGTTTATCCTTGGAAACCAGGGAGATGCACTCATTGTGTAGTTTTTGGTCATTCATTGGATAGGTGTAATAAGGCTCCAAAACCCACTGTAAAATATCAACATAAAATATCAACATAAATGTCATTGGAATCCTTTCTTCCAGGAATACTAAAACCCAAACATTGGATTTTCTTAATTCAAAATTAAGTAGACTTCGTTTAAGCATTTGGACTATGTTGACACTTCCATTGTTTTTCACGGTGATTGTGTTGGAGGTATTTGAAGCTAGTAATTACAGCTTGGTAGAAGTCACTTTTAGTGATGTTCCCAGTTTAACCAATTTTACAGCTCATGAACTTTGTCAATTCGCATAATGTAAAAATGTTATTGACCCTCCTGCTTATCTTGATTCTTTTTATTGAATTGCAGATCCATATCCAAGAAAAATGAACATCAACGGGGTATAGCTAAAAGCCGTCTGCGTAAAGGCTGGTATGCTGGCACTGGGTAAAAATACAACTGAGGTATATATTCCATACAAGCCTGAATCTGGCCTAGATTTATGCTTCATTGTGAAACCGAAAGGGCCTTGCTGTTATCCTAATTTTTGTTTTTATGTCCTAAATCTGAAGTTTAAGCTTCTTGCATTGCCGAAAATAAAATTCTTATTTTGAGATTCGCAATGTTTACTTTCAGTTTCATGTAGGTTACATATTTGCAATGGTTAGTTGTCGATTATGAATGGCTTGATTGTTTGTAGAGCATCTAACCCTGGCCATAGTTTGATATGTTCTACCTTAACGTGGTTACTTTTAATGTTTCAGGTAACTCTTTATGAACGTCCAGCTCTTAGCAAGGCCTACCTTTTCCCCGAATGTAAGTTATGCAGTCATATATAAATCTCTCTCCTGCCCTCACAATCACAAACTCAACACTCTGAGTGTATTATAATAAAAAATTGTTGTGTTAGCAGGGTAACAACTTCACTTCATTTTCCGAAGATTTACCCTTTGCTTGGCCGCTTTCTGTGTCTCTTTATGTAAATTGTTCTCTCTTTACACCTGATTTTTTACATAAAGTGAACACCATATGTATGAGTTATCATGGGTACATTGTTCAGGTTTATAAACAAAATTTCAGTTCACTTATTTGTGTGTTTGCTCATTTTCATATTATGACAGTAATATCAATTTGGGTCATTTTTATTTACTGACTCACTTAAATATTTTGTTGTTGTAGGTTGGTCTGTGATGATAGAATTCAGGCAAGAGGAACCTATATACTGACTGCAGGCAAGTGTGAGAGTCTTTGACAGATTTTAGTGTTTCATTTTGCGGGATAATTTTCAATTATATACTGAATGACTTGTGTGAATGTTAATTGAACTCTTGTATAACTTGTGTGAATGTTAATTGAACTGTTGTTATCAACAGATCATTTGAATCTATAAAACCAGTTGTGTGAATCGGATTTAAATTCTTTTGATCTATAAATGTTAATTGAACTCAGCTTTGAATTCTGCAATTGTGTCTGATTTGAATTTTCAGCTGTCAAAAGGATTTTGATCTATAAATTTAATTTATCGACCGTAGAGAGAATGGCAGATGAAGCATGGACAATAGGGATGAAAGCATGGGAAGAAGTCGAGAAATTTGATGTTGGTGCTAAAACTAGGTCACATTTACTCCATGAAAATCAAAAAATGTGAACCAGAACAACTTACGGCTGCAATCTGAAGAACATCTAGCCGTAAGTTAGCCATTAAAGCTTCAGATGCAAGACGTAAGTCCATCTTAGTGGTCGTAACTTACTTACGGCTAATACCGATACTATACTTAGCAGCCGTAAGTTCAATGTAAATCAAAAATTTGTGTCGCAAGGTTACCAGCCGTAAGTACAAGTTAACAGCCGTAACTAAACTGAATTCATGCTTATACCAAAACATTCTTTTGTGGGCGGAAAACTGACTGAATTCATGCTTATACCAAAACTGAGTGACTGAGAAAGACTAGAGTGACGGAAATTTCAAATCCACGGCGCAAACTTGAAACAGACTATAATAACTTTATGGCAATAAGAATTTCATTTATAAATAATCAAATTAATAACAATGATTTCCACTGCTCCTTTCCTCAGATTGTCAATGATGCAACCTCAAAGTTTAGATCCCTTTCTCTATCTATCGCCCTTTTCTATCTGTACTTCAAATACTTCGGCGAAGAGTAACACTGGCAACTAAAGAAAATACAGTTTCTGTAAGAATATCTTGAACTACCAGTTTTTGTTTAATCTAAGTAGAACAAAGTGACAATTTTCCTAAGGTTCTTGGCCTCTTGACACGTTTCCATAAGTAACCGACTGTCGTGAAACGCAAAACAAATGACTTGCTGTACATTTGATAGGATGTCCCAGTTACACAATCTGTTGATAAGGTGAAAACAAAGAGAGTTGGTTGAAAAATTACGACCAAATTCGAAGCAAAAATAGCAAGTTCCTAATTAAACTTGCGGCAGAAGAAGGAATAGCAGTAAAAGAGACAGAAGTCTGACCTGCTAGCTTCTATCAAAGGGAGATGGTCATTGTGGGGTTTCTCTATCACATTTTTCACCTGCATATCCGAAAAGAAAGAAAATTACATAAGCACATTACAAGTTAAATAGCCCACAAAAGAATGTTTTGTTCCCTCATTGTGGGGTTTCTCTATCAGTTTAGTTACGACTGCTAACTTGTACTTACGGCTGCTAACCTTGCGACACAAATTTTTGATTTTACATTGAACTTACGGCTGCTAAGTATAGTATCGGTATTAGCCGTAAGTAAGTTACGACTACTAAGATGGACTTACGTCTTGCATCTGAAGCTTTAATGGCTAACTTACGGCTAGCTGTTCTTCAGATGCGAGCCGTAAGTATCTCTGGTACTCGTTTTTTGATTTTCATGGAGTGAATCTTACCTAGTTTTAGCACCAAATCAATACCAAAGAGTGGGTTTAGATGGTTACCTTTGGTACTCCATTGTTCCACCATTGTTGGTTGCATCCATGATAAAAAAATCGAAAATGAAAATTTTGGAGGAGAAAAGTGAAGTAGGAGAAGAGAGGAGAAGGGGAAATTTTTTAATGTTTTGATTTTTAAGTTTTGATATGTTCGGTTTTTGATTTAAATTAGATTAGGAAAAATATTAAGTGGGGTGTTATAATTTGTAAGTGGGGTGTAATAAGTATAAGGGTTACTTAGTCATTTCACCATTTTTTGACACCCCTTATAATGACGGGCTGGACATTTGAAGTAAAATCCGAGGGCTTCAAATTTTTTGAAGCCCCAGAATCAGCTTTCAATTTTATATGGTGCGTTTTGTCTAGGAATGTCAGCAGTTTTAAATGATCGGATACTTCTTTTAGAGCGCTGATATAGGGGCTACAGAAAAATTGAAGCCCCTTGATTTTACTTTATCTATTCAGTGTGGGTTTATAAAGGGTGTTTTTTCTCGGTGAAATATCTAAGTAACCCTTGGGACAATTGTGTTACTAATTTGCCCCCACTCTAATCCTAAACTTAAATATCATACTCTCCACCAAAACAAAAAAAATATAACAAAAAAGTAAAAAAAACACTAAAATCATTTCACTACTTCATTCTCTCTGTCAAAAAACCATTCTCCTCCACTTTTTTCTCCCACTCGATTTTTTCATCAATGAAATCAACTAACACCAGTGGAACAATGGAGTAGCAAATGTAAGAATCGAAACCCACTTGTTATTTTTGATCAACTAGGTCAAATTCACTGGAATCAATCGAAAAATCAATAACCAGAAACACCTACGGCTGTTTATACCAGCCGTAACTTGGACGTTACGGCTTATACATGAAGAACAAGTAGCCGTAACTCTAGTTCAGTATAATTATTGTACTATGTACAGCTTCTGACACAAGCCGTAAGTGTTTAGAAAATAGCCGTAGGTTTAGTTCAGTAGTACGGCTTCTGACACAAGCCGTAAGTCTCCCTGTTGTAGCCGTAACCACTTAAGGATTATAGTCTTGAGAGTTGAAGCCGTAACTTAGATTTAGGTGAAATATATTTGTCTCGCAAACTTACGAGCCGTAAGTGGGTGACTGTTGGACGTAAGTCAGTTACGGCTTTGGTTTTGTGTTATTTACAAGCCGTAACTTGGATTTAGGATTTTTGCTATGGACGGGTATTGAAGAGTGGTGTTGGTGTGGTTAGGAGGCTAATCGAAACATTAACTGCTGGGTTAGGGTAAACCAAGGGATACGCTTTGAATGGTGTGTAACCACGTGAAATAGTTTAATTTGGTTTTAATTTGATTTGATGGGGGGTGGTTGCGTTGAGAATAGGGGTTACTTATTAGGTGGGTGGAAGCATTAAGTGCTGGGTAAGGGGAAAACGAAACGTTTGAAGATATAAATCAGAAGGTAAATTTTTCTTGTTTTCTTCATTTTCCATTCTTGCATTAAGTAAATTAGTTTTCTTCTCTTCCTTAGTATCCCAAGCTTAATCAAATTCCTGTAAGATGAACAATCCCATGAACAATCCCAAGAGTAATCCTAATTCTTGTAATCCTAATCCTTGCAGAGCAATCATTAGAAAGCATGTGATAAAAGAAAATGGTCAATTGTACAAGCAAGGTTTGGATGACACTTGGTTGCCTTTTTCTTCTTCTAGGTCCAATAGGCCAACACGGTGGGACGAAGATCATGATCCTGATGCAGTACCTGATTGGTTGGACGGTGGTATTAGTGCATGTGAAAGAGCTAGAGCAGAACAAGCACCAGAGCCGCAGATAGTACTAGCAGCTGCACCAGAACTAGGGGTGATCAACTTGGATCCAGAACAACCACCAGCTGCACCAGTACCAGCGGAAGATCAAGAGACATACATCCGAGATTTCCCTGAGCCTCCTCCTCCACACAATATCTGGTTTTCTTACTACTGCAGCCTCGATGGATCTGAAGAGGTAAGGGCATATGGAGAGGAAAGTTTTTACAACAATATGATGCCTGAAATCCAGAGGATTGAAGTCCCCAAAAGCTTCAACCAGTAGAGATCAGAAGGGGATTGTGGTGGAACTTTGGAGGTTTTTTGTTTTTTGCTCTTTCAACTCCTCCTTTAGAATCTTTTGGTAATCGGATATTTTTTTTTCCCTTTATTTAAAGTTTTATGGTGGATATTTTATGGTGGTGGATATCTTGTTGAATACTTCAGAAAGTCAGACGTTCAGGGGCGTTAGTTGATTATTCTGACCCTTTTTTCTAGTCTCTCTATTCTCATAACGGTTCTTGTTAGGTTCCTCACGATCATTGTTCTGTCCACCTTGGCGGTTCTTTGACTTATCTTTCTTCCCATTATGTGACTGATGGGTGGACCTATCTTCTTTTCTTCGAGCTCTCGAATTATCTTCTACACGAGCGTACTGCTCAACTCGGTCATACAACTTCTCCAAATTTCTTGCTGGTTCACGAACAAGGGAATTGTAAATTCCTGAACTGTGGTGGAATTGCTTGTTTATAAGCTTCGATGACCAATTGATCAATAGGGTCATCCACCTCTGCTAGTTCCTGTCTGAATCGTTGGGTAAACTGTCTTAGAGTTTCCCCATTCTTCACCTTCAACTGGAAAAGGGAATGAATTTCCTTCCGATTACGCCTGTTATGCATGTATTGTTGGAAAAACTTTTTGATAAGTTTATCATATGAACTAATTGATCTCAACCGAAGCGAGTTGAATCATACAATCGCCCCACCGGTCAGTGATTGCGGAAAAATCTTGCACATCAGTTTATCGTTGTTTTCCCATAACGTCATTGCTGTCTCGTTGAGCAGGACATGTTCTGACGGGTCATCACACTTTTCATCGAACTTTGGCAATTTTGGTATCTGAAAGTTCTCTGGTGGACGAAAACTTCTGATTCTGTCATATAACGGGGCTCCTGCACTCCGATGGAGTCGGCTCAGATTATCATCTCTGTCCCCTTTCCTGGCCAAAGCGCGATCAATTATCTTTTTGAGGCGTGCTTCAGTAATGGCACCAACATCGCCGTTGTCTGGATCGTCCTGATGATGTGTTCGCCTAGGTCTGTCGTTCTCAGGCTCAGCCCTAACTCTTTTGGTGCAACATCACTGCTGGCTGTATCGCTTCCTGAACTGCTGCGATCATCTCGAGCTCTACCTCTCCTTGTTATCTGACCTCTCGAAGGTCATCCCTCAAACGCTTGGCTCCAGAACGGACCTGAGCGGTGCTTTGTTCAGATGCAGACTCTCGTTCACGATCTCGTCCACGTCCAGAACGGTCTGCTAAACCGACATTACCATGGCAGTTTTCCTGTTCAGGTCGCCTTCGTCTAGGAATATCTCCTGTTGGTACCAAAACTGGTCTTAAGCGTTCGAACACAGATCTACCTTCTCTGGTTTCGGTTTCCGCTTAGCTGAAGCCTTTGACCATGAGTAGTATTGGATGTTTACCTCTCCTGTCTTCTGACGTTTTGCTAGGGTTGATATTAATTATACAGATGCTGCATAAAATCAGGTGTTGGTTCAGGATCTGGACAAGGAGTCGCAGACCTCTCACCTTCATCATCAGCATCAAGATCATCGTATTCATCACCAAAATAGTCACCATCGTCAAACATCCCGCCTGCTGCAGCCATATATCCCAACCAGCTCATGTTACGATGTTTTCTTCAGGATATTGGAAACCGTCAGGTTGGTTCCAAGGATGTTGATGTCGCGAGCTGGGTGCTGATAATGTTGAGTATTCTTCGATTCTGACCATCCTTCTTTCACAAAAAATAGATTTGCTTTCTAGGGTTTATCAAACTCCCCTCAGTCGGCGCCAATGATTGTACTCGAATATAAAATTCCAGTACAAACACAATAACTGTTGATGTAGAACACATAAACTGTAAATCTGGATCTCGGGTTGCAGTCTTCAATCTTCACACGAACATGATTGTGCTGGGTGGGGGGGGGGGGG
>JAJJMA010193068.1:0-12604 GCA_023529015.1 Papaver nudicaule | reverse complement strand
AAAAAGGCACGAAATATGTACAATGCACTCAATATGAATAGCTTATTATGTAAATATTTTAATCAAAGTTTTCATGTATCATGCTAATATTTATACATACAAAAAACTTAACATACTAATCACCATATAATTCACGGGTACACAATGACTGACTCCATATATAGGGTCACCCGATATTGTTATATTTTGAATTATTCTTTCTTTTATCTCCAATGATTCACAAATGAAATAAAACAAATATCCCGTGCGTAGCACGGGTGATTAACTAGTCTAAGTAAAAAATAACCCTAAAAAGGCAACTTTAGTTGGGACATAACAAACGACAATTGGTGCTGCAGATTGTGCAAATCCTAATTGAGAAACAACTTTACCACCGCTTTCTTCTCTTTTATGTTCATCAATTTCGTCATTTTATGTGTATATTTTGTCATTCTGTATGGTAGTGATTATAAAGACGAAATTGTTGAGCCAAGATTCTAAGTCTATGTGATCCTCCAAATGATGAATTTGGTTAGGAATTGATGAATTGGGTCTCATCGGAGATGTTGGAGTTGCAGCCATTTGTAATATTCTAATGGTTGAGTAATTGAATCCCATTGAATGCTTCAATGTTGGGCCTGGACATGTCTAAGAATGAGATGGGCACTCCTAACTGGATCGGGTCCGATGCTTCAATGTTGGGCCCGGTCCTCTTTCTTTCATGAGAAATTTAATTTTTAGTCCTAAAAACCGGAACCGGATTAGGCTATAGTCCTGGTTCAATTGTAATTATCCCCTAGTCCAAAACCTAGCTAAATTACCCGGATACCCCTAACTGGCATGTGCGACCCACCCCACTGCTCCTACTACCATTACCATCAATACTATCTACAGACGTTGAAGATAAACTCAAAAACCAACTGAAATTCCAAAAATCGCTCATCCAAAAACCGATTGAAACCATTAAACATCAAATTCAAAAGCGCAAAACAGTACACAAACTTGAGAACCAAAACCAATTTAGATAACTCGTGAAAACCTAGATCTACAATGAAAAAATCATCCAAACCTGATCTACAATTAAGAAAATGATCAAAACTTTCCAGAAGTATCATTAAATCAGTACATATCATTAAAAATCAACTAAAAACCCAAAATTGCGTACTTACGGTACATATCAATATGTCAGTACATACGATATGTACTGGACGGCAGTACATATGATATGTACTGAGTGAAAAAAAGAAGAAGTAGAAGAATACCCAAGTCAGATTTCTAACAGTACATATGATATGTACTGTGGGCAGTACATATGATATGTACTGTGGGCAGTACATATGATATGTACCGGGTGAAAACAAAAAGAAGTAGAAGAAAAAATTTCAAGTCAGATTTCTAACAGTACATATGTACTGGGGGGGGGCAGTCCCAGTACATATCATATGTACTGGGGGGGCAGTACATATGATATGTACTGAGTAATTGAATAATATTATAAGTCAAATTTCTAACAGTACATATATATGTACTGGGGGGCAGTACATATGATATGTACTGAGTAATTGAATAATATTATAAGTCAGACCAGTACATATGATATGTACTGAGTGAAAACAAGAAGAAGGTAGTAAAAAATCCAAAGTCAGTACATATCATATGTACTGGGGGCAGTACATATGATATGTACTGAGTGAAAACAAAGAGAAGTAGAAGAATAGAAGAATACCCCAAGTCAGATTTCGAACAGTACATATGATATGTACTGGGGGGCAGTACATATGATATGTACTGAGTAATTGAATAATATTATAAGTCAAATTTCTAACAGTACATATGATATGTACTGGGGGGGGCAGTACATATGATATGTACTGAGTAATTGAATAATATTATAAGTCAGATTTCTAACAGTACATATGATATGTACTGGGGGGCAGTACATATGATATGTACCGAGTGAAAACAAGAAGAAGGTAGAAAAAAATCCAAAGTCAGATTTCTAACAGTACATTTCATATGTACTGGGGGCAGTACATATGATATGTACTGAGTGAAAATAAGGAGAAGTAGAAAAATAGAAGAATACCCCAAGTCAGATTTCGAACAATACATATGTTATGTACTGGGTGCAGTACATAACATGTACTGTACATAACAGTACATAAGATGTACTGTATCTTCTTCTTCATAAATTTATTCTCGAATTTTCTTTTTCAATCTTCTTTTCACAAATCCATCTCGAATCTTCTAGTTCACCTTCACTTCACATCGAATCTTTCACCATCACTCGTTTCTCTCTTTATATCATCGCAAAATTGAAACCAAAAAACTAGATCTGAAATTTATTTAAAAATAAAATCTATCTCTTTATATCAGTTTTTGAAATTAAATTTCTCATACACTTAATCCTGCACTTTATAACAGTTAGCATCTAATTTCCCCAAAATTTACGAACCCTAGGGGTTTCAATTTTATGAACTTTTAACACAATCACAAAAATCAAAACTACATAACCAGATACAATCGAGTATGTTGTTGGTAGTGGTGTACTGGTGTGATGGTGGAGATGTAGGCAGCGTATGGAGGAGGAGGAGGAGAAGAAGAAGAAGAAGAAGAAGAAGAAGAAGAAGAAGAAGAAGGGGGTCTGTTTTACTCTCTTTCTCTCTATCTATCTCTTTGTCGTGAATATGGAGAAGAAGAAGAAGAAGGGGGTATTTCGGTGATTTAGAAAATATTGTTTAAACTTTCCACACGTGTGCCACCGGTTTTCTCTTTGTTTTGGACTAAAGACTAAACGGGTTTTTGGGTTGGACTAGCGGCTAAACTATCAACTGAATAGTGGACTATTCACTAGATTCTACAAAAAAAAAAAGACTCATTCATTCCTTTCATTCGTCTCGAATACTCTCTCTCTCTCTCTCTCTCTCTCTCTCTCTCTCGAACTATTTTCCTCTCGAAGAAGATTTATCGATTTCAAGTGATAATCGGATCTGATTATCTTCGGAATCAGTCATTGTATTTGTATCAAGTGAAATCCATGGATGTGAGTATGTGTTTATTGATTCATTCCGCGACTGTAACTTAAAAATCGATCTGAATTTAGGGTTTGTTCTTGTTCAACCTAACTTTTGTTTTATTTGGATTTGTTTTCTTTGATTAGAGTTCCAAAAGAGAAGAAGAAGATCTTAAATCTACAGAATCGAATGTGTCAGTCTTATATGATGCGAAAGACCATATGGCTAAGGTACCTCTCTTTTCTCTTTGATCTATTTGTATTTTTTAAAGTTGATTTTTGGTGTAGAAATTTACTTGATAGTTAATGAATGCCATTTTATGGTGTTTGTTGTTGAATCTGTTGGAAGGTTTGCCCTAATTTTGGAAGGTTTGCCTTAATTTTGTATTTGATTTTGCATTTGATATAGGGTGTGATGAGATGTTTCAATTTGTATGATAGAAATGGTGGATTCGGTGAAAGATGTGGCGAAACTTTGTGTCCAATTGATTGTGGAAGAGAGGATGAAAAATGAAAGTTGATCTACTTTTGTTGGCTGGAGCTTGTGCAGCTTCATGGAGAATCTTATCGATTGAACAAAAAGAAGAAACCGTACGCCATTGTCACTCTTTGATTAATGTTGTCGGTGTGTTCGTCGTCATAATGTTTGGTATGGCAATTTCAGTTTCTTAAACCATAGACCCTGATATTGATATTTCAAATTATGCATGAAATTGAAATGTAATATAGATAATTTCCTAGGGATTAGGATTTCTAATTGCCAATTAGCCAAGGTTCTGCAACTCTGGAAGAATGTGAACTTGGTTACAGATCATAACCTGTACTCCATTGTCACTCTTTTTTCTTCATTTAAGACCTACATTAGTTATGGTATTGTACTGGTCCTCAGATATTGTTCTGGTTATTTACTGGTTCGAGACTTCGTCAACCAATTCTTTAAGTTTGTATGTTTATTGTCACTCAGAACAAGCATAAAGTTGTTGGTTTGGTGGAATTCCTTGCGCTTAATCCTTCTGCTAGTTACAATACAGGACAGGTATATAGTATACCAGGCCTGTCATTTATATTATTACTCTTTTTAATGGCTTAAAGCAAAACTATCTGAGAGAGCATTAGAGCTAGTTTGATCGCTTGATCCCTCCCTACAAAGAAATTTGTAGGAATTTGTTGGGATATCTAATATTTCTTCTTGTGTTGCAGCAAAGCATTTAGCAGAGCATGGTAGAGCTGAATACACCAATGATTCCAAACTTCATTTATGGGTACTTGCTGAACTTTGGATAGTGCATGCGATATTCCTGAAGGGGTTAGTGGTTTCCCTTCTTATGCTGATTAGTGGTAATGATTCTAATCATTGTGAAGTAGAAGTTTCATTGTCTCCGATTTTAGTATTCCTTGTTAGGTTGAGTTCTTGATCTCACTTGGTATTGATATTTGCTTCTCTTTATTGGTGATGATAATAGATGTCTATGCTTCTTAATAAACCGATGAAGTCCTGTATTCTTGGGGTGGTCAAGATTTTGTTAGAAAAGTGATTCTAGCATGGTAGATTTCTCAAAAACTTCATTGTCCTATTTCAACATTGGACTAATTTCTATTTGGCAATTTAAGTAGCATGGTAAAGATAATGTTTATGCTGGATCTAAGATAGAGAATTTGATGTTTTATGTGGCAGATTCAGTGGAAGGTTCAATGATAGTTGTGGACCGAGCAATTAGCCACCATCCCTAAGGTACATTAGATCTTTAATAGTATTTTGCGGAATAATCTTTTGCATCATTATTTATAGAAAAAACTCACTTTGGACCGATACGGTTTTCTGCAAATTATTGTAGGACCCGAAAAGAAATGTTCATCAGGGCTTTAGTTTGTATTTTGCCGAGGATGGTATGGCAGAGCGTGTTTCTTGGAGTACTCTTGAAATTTTTAGGCACCACCAGGTAATGAAATTTGGATTTAATTTCTTTTACTAATACTTGATTAGCTTTAGTGTTGATATTGGAAGCTAATTAAGATGGATTTGATAAATCAAAACTAATTTCCCAATGTAAGTGGTAATGTAGATGGATGCAGTACTTGTTCATCATTTCCTGTTTTTTACATGATGATGTTCATGTTCATAAATATTGCATTTTAATGCTGTAAGAGTAAAAGGAGGTTGTCTCGATGATTAATGATGTCGCTGTATTCATCGTCATAATGTTTGGTATGGATTGGTTTTCTTCAAACTCGGTCTCTTTCTCTTTCTCTGGGATGAACTTTCAACTGAACTAGTACATGTCTTCTATTGCGTTCCAGGATTCTAATGCTGCTTCTATGGCGAGCATGGTTGAGCCATTTTGAAATCTTCATCAAAGCGTTTTTTCTCTTTTGAATGAGTGGCCGGATAATCCAGTGCTACAAAAGATTTTAGATGCTACTCAGATGTTGTTGGCTATGCCACTGAGTACTCCTCTGGCTAAGGTTTATTTCACTTGATTCATGTCAGCTTTCCCCTGGCTATTTTGGCTAGAACTTGATCGTTTTCTGTGTAGTTTGAGATGCATAATAGTTCCATATTCTAAACCTTTTTTTCTCACCTGCAACATTAGATTCTGATTCACTTCCAATCGTGATGCAGTCCTTTGTTGTTGGAAATCATCTCACACCCATATTCTGATCTTAGAATTCCATATTCTGTTAGCAGGAATTCCAATGTATTAGAATTACTCTGTTAGATTTTTTTTCTTCAATAGTTTCTTTTATCACCATTAAAAGACTCGAGAGAGATTATTGACCGTCCAATAATAACTGCTTTATACGGCAGTTATCCGTATAGTGTACTACTCTCTACTACTCTGCACTGCAGCACGGACGAGATGAATAATTAGCCTGTCTTTGGCATAAAGGACACTTTTTTTTAATCATGCAAATTAGGCTGCGTTTGGCATGGAGGGAATTGAGGGTGGAATGGAATTGGGGAGGGAATTGGAGGAGGGAATTGGAATTCTGTGTATTTGGCAAAGCTTTTTAAGGGTGGAAAGAGGATTCCCAAGGAAATTAGTTTCCTTCGTAGAGCAGAAAACAGATTCCCACCCCCCCATGCGTCTTCTTTTTCCACCCTTCTTTTGCCTCACGTCATTGGGGCCGACTAAAAAAATTTAGGGTAGATTTATATTCGGTACCTCGACCAGCTACCTAGTAGTATTAATGCATTTATTTACACTACTCGGTAGCTTATCGAGCTAACGAATATGGCCGATAAAAGTATGCTCTAATTTGATACTAATTTGATACTTTGCATTTTCAAGTGATAAAAAATGTGGGCTGAAGTCGTTTCACAAATGATATGCATGATTAAAAAAAAAAGTGTCCTTTATGCCAAAGACAGGCTAATTATTCATCTCGTCCGTGCTGCAGTGCAGAGTAGTAGGGAGTAGTACACTATACGGATAACTGCCGTATAAAGCAGTTATTATTGGACGGCCATAACCCCTTAGATCGCGCAGGAATAGATCACACAAGGCTATACTTTAGATCACTGTTTTTTAGAGTGATCTATCACCATTTTTGTTGTAGTGTCAGCTTGTTGCGAGGTTTACGTCCAATTTTATAAGCTTCTTTCTGTTGATGATGATTAATAAAAGATGAATCATTTTCTTTAAAATAAAAATAAAAAATAAATTAGAAAACCAGAAGGTGCGTTGTAAAAAGTGGGAAACGTGGATAATTAGAGCAGCTGTATTAGGTTACTGGTATGTGGGGGTCGACAAATTTGCACTGCTCATTGTATTGGGTAATACATATATTACCCTACTAGTTTCTCTTTGTGGGCTAATACAGTGGGGCTAGTCCTGCTATTCGGTCTGCTCACAAGAGTGAGGCCCAACTAGTAATGACTAATCTCGTTCCTGTTGGAAAGTCTCCCAACCCTTGGAAAATCTAATGGATTGTAAGCGTTTGTGCGGACAAATTTGATTTTAACTTGAGAAAATAAAACTAATTGGAAAATCTGTCTGAATTCATGAATCATGTTTCTAATCTTGTTAAGATTATGTCAAACTAAGGGGGGCTTCAGCACACTTTAACCACCCCTGCCTCCGTCACTGATTTTAATACTGACTCAAAGCTAGTTGCAGTTGCAGGAGCTATAAACAGAGGTCATTTCAAAATCACTTGGAAGATACAAAATAAAATATTAAAGATATGATTATTGTTTGCCACCCGTTTAAATCCTGGAGATGTTGTTATGTTCTAGAGGATTCTAAAAACGTAGCTGATTCTTTCTAAAGCTTTCGACTGGGAAGATACTCCTCCAAATTGTATCCAATGCCAACTACAGGAAGATATGAGCGGTGGATCTCTTGTTCAATCAATTAATACTCCCTCCGTTTCTAAAACATAGGCACAAAAAACATTTTCCTAAAACATAGGAAACTTAATTGAACTAAAAATATTTCACTAAAACTAATTTTTTTTATATGATTAGTTTATTTTTAGTTTCATTAAGCCAATTATAAAAAAAAAATTAGTTCTAGTCAAATATTTTTAGTTCAATTAAGTTTCCTATGTTTTAGGAAAATGTTTTTTGTGCCTATGTTTTAGAAACGGAGGGAGTATTTATTTTCGTAAAATAAAAAAAATAAAAAAATAAATAGATTATAAATTTTAAGAACCACTACGGGGACTCTCTTTGGTGTAGGCGAGAGGTTAGAGGATCGACTCCCACAAAAGAAACTTGGATCCCTAGTAATGGACAGGGCTGAAGGCCTTGTTGGATCGGCAGTGGGCTGATTAATCCATCTGGTGGAGTCGGTTTATGAGAATAGGCAACTGTGCCTTACCAACAATCACAACAGGAAAGAAAAAAAAAAAAAAAGAGTCAGAAAAGGGAAACTAGGAGTATGTATATATATTACTTTGATATTCAGGTAACATTAAAAACCTAGCTAGAAGAATGAAGAGGATAAAGAGATGTGCAGGTGTAACTGCTGATCAAGTCATAAAATTTCCAAGTCTTGAATATTTTGATATTGACATACTGGGTGAGATACTAAGCAGAGTTCCAGTGAAATCACTCGTCTGGTCATGCAAGTTTGTATGTAAACGTTGGTTATCTTTGATTCAATCTCCACACTTTGTCGAATCACATCGTATCCTATCACTAACTCGCCAGCCATCACTTATTATCTCAACTATTGACAGCACCGAAACGAAACAAAACAAGTTGTTCTTAGTGCAGGAGGATGGCTGGTTTGAAGACAATCTATCACTAGCCACTCCGTTAATGACTTTTGCGATGGACCGTCCCATAATTATATCTTCAAATGGTTTGATCTGTCTCATTCACTCACATAGTGTTCGCATCTATAACCCGTGCACTGGAGAAATAACACCTTCTATCGGAAGAATGATTGCAGTTGATAGCGGAGGTACTGATGAGGCTGTTCGCTTAGTTCCAACTTATGGATTTGGATTTGATCCTTATACGAAGAAACACAAAGTCGTTCGTGTGTGGAGCATAAGGAGGTAGTTGAACGGCAAACAATTAGGTGCAGTTGTCAATGTTTGCGAAGTTTTAACTGTGGGTGAAGACGATACATGGAGAAAGATTGATGAGGTGCCACCATGCATCAGTCGAGCACCGGTTAGTGTTAATGGTTCAATTTATTGGATGAAAGGTAGTGTCCCTAATTTGTTTGTGCCTCCTGCAAATTATGAAGCCTTAGTTGCGTTCGACGTGGGAAGTGAGAAATTCAGAGAGATTCCAATCCTGACATCCTTACCTGACACAACTCGGATCAAATTATTGGACGTGGATGGATGCATCGCTATATTACACGAAGTGAGTCAATTTGCGTTAAAATTGTGGACTCTCAAAGATAACGAAAATTGGATTGAAGAAATTATATGGATGCCTTGTGACTGGGACGGAGCCAATCTATATGGAAATGTACAGCACATTCCAGGTACAGACATCATCATATTTAACGCAAAACGAACATATGTTGCTCCAAATTTCATATCTCTATATCACTACGACATGAAGAAGAAGAAATTCAAGAAGGTTCATATTTTTGGACCTTTTGCATCGATGACGCTGAATAGGTTAACAACAAGGCCTTCCGCCACAGACTATGATTTTTTCGCAATATTCGACAGCCTTTATCCTGTTCGAAAGCAGCAACAGTACTATTTATGACTAATTTCATTCCTTAGTAAATTGTCTCCCTTCTTAGTAGAACATCCTCGGAATGCCAAGTTTATCAAAAGATATTATCCTTAACGCCATATGTAAAATCTGAAGTCTTGGACGGGCATAATATCCAAGAAATCTTATTAGCTTTTGTAATCAGCGGCAAATAAGATCCGGAAATATCTAGTTGGTTCTTTTGTAATCTGATTAACAGGATAATTGCTTTATCTCTTAGTTGGACTTGTTTATCACGAAAATATCTAGTTTGATCCAACTAACGAATCTCAATGAGTCAATAAGATAAAGATCATCTCTGGTATCTTGAAGTGTTTCTGAGCTGACAAAACACTTGGCAGATAAATCTCAAAGATTTCCGATTGAGATAAATCTAGGTTACTTGGTTTGCAAGTTAGGGTTTCCTAAACTTGTGGAAGAAGAAACTAGTTTCTTTAATCCTAAGCAACCTATCTTATTGAGTGCTATAAATAGAGGATTCTAGAATGAATACCGCATGCATCAAGCATACGTGAAGGTCCCCTGTGGAAGTGATCGTAAACTCTTTTCACTTAGGTGAACGCTTGTTGTGGTATAGTCATCCTCTATTAGGTAGCAGTTTCCTTTGTGGGAATTAGCTAATGACTCTCAAAGATTTCTCTTGAAAATTGGGAAGCACAGGTAGGATATTTGAGACCTTAGCGGTTGATAATCGGATTAACCTGTAAGCTTGGTTGCCTGATCACGTTCTTTTCTATTCTACGGTCCTTTTATTCTGCAATAAGGCCATTCAAGAACTGATACGTGACATAAAAGGTTTAAGGAAGCAACGACAGGCTGCATGACGTGCTGTAAGACCCAGTTAGCTCCTATTGTATAAGTTTCTTAAGTGATTCTTTTTTCAATAGAGGTAGACAAGATTGGCACTGTTAACTTAGGTTTTCATTGTTAGTCTAGTCTTGTAAGTAGATTTACGTATGACCTGGAGCAATCCGAAGGAAGTCACTTTGTGTATTTCAAACTGAAGAGGACAGTTCAAACATACATTTGGTAATTGAGGTTGAAAAGCCGAAATTGTTGACACAATCCTTTAACACCGGTTAAAGCAACTCCTAGGCCTGTAAAGGACGTCGGCTAGGGGAATCAAGTGCGTAGGGTCTTGCGAGATCCAACAGACGTAAGGCACGCGAGGTAGCCAATTCACTTGGAAGGTTCGAGCTGGTCTCTTTCTATATTCCAGACCGAAGTCTTACAGTAGGCTAGCGTTTGTAGACCGTTAATATTGTTTGGTATTCGATCTGGACTAGGTCCCTAGGTTTTTCTACAGGTTGTAGTTTCCTCGTTAAAAAAATCTTTGGTGTCTTGTGTGCTTTACCAAACACAATAAGTACATTATTACCAAACCTGATCGTTGTCCCCAATCCATCTGTTGGATTTACCAAGACCCTGTTCTGCGTGGACTGATCACTTGTTATCCAAACTCAGGTTAACAAATCTGGATATTAATTTTTGAGATCGTCCAGATCTGGCCATAAGTCTCACGATCCCAAAACGAAAAGTGGTAGTATATCGGGACCCCTGCTTTTTCATAGATATAATGCAAGTCGAAGCTCTAGTGTTTCTCAAAGACTTACAGTGGATCAAAGATTTGCATCTTAATCAAGTTATTCCTGAAGGAGACAACATGTCTGTTATTAAGTCTTGTAATGGAAACTCTGAGAATTTCCCATGGGAAGATTAAAATATCATCACGGTGTAAGGAGATTCTTCTGGAGTTTGTTAATGTTTTCTTTCAAAAAAAAAAATGTGTAATACAGTAGCTGGCAAAGTGGCTAAGTATGCTAGAATTAGTGTCAAGTTTCAAGTTTGGTGGAGTGAGCCACCTAAGGTCACTAGTCTTCTGTTGTCTGAATGGCTTCTAAGCTTGTCTGAATTACTCCCATTTTTAGTTGAATGAAATTCTCCTTTTGCTCAAAAAAAAAAAAAATATAATAATTTTTTTCTTTCTAAAGCTCACTTTAGATTATGGAATATGGATTGAACCGGTTTAGGAGAATCCCAAACCTAAAAAAGTATAAACGCTAAAGGTGAATATTTTCGTGGATCACGAGGTAGATTTTGGTTTACAAGTAGATTGTTGGTTGTGACTGACAAATTTTGAATTGTTAGAAGATTTTGGTTCACAAGATAGGAGTAGAAACTCTTTAAATTAATACTCGTTAAGTTAATAATCTCTCTAAATTAATAGAATTCGGTAATCCAAACTAGGCTTGGATAAAGTAAAATTTAACTAGTTAAATTAATAATCTTTCTAAATTAATAAATTTCTTTGATCCCAAGACTATTAATTTAAATAGTTTCGCCCGTATGTATCTCTAAGATTAGAGACGGACCTAGCAGAGGGCTAAGTTTGGCTGGCTGGCTCTATCCCATCCCTCTTTTTTGCATCAAAAATTTTCCAGCAAAATCAATTGTCCGGTCATGCAAGTTCGTATGTAAAAGCTGGTTATCTCTGATTAGATCTCCACACTTTGTCGAATCGCATCGAATTCAATCACAAACTCACCGGCCATCACTTATAATCCGAACTACTAGCTACAAAACCGAGTTTTTCTCGGTGGATGATGGATCGTTTGGAGACAATAGGTCATTACCGGTCAGTTTAATGGAATTTGCGGAGGAGCTTATGCATATATATTCAAACGGTTATCTGTTGTGTCTCATTAACCCAATAATGCATAGTGTTCGCATATGTAACCCGTTAACCGGAGAAATAACACAAAGATCGGTTGCAATTGAAGGAGGTAATCGAGAGAGCGATTACATGACTCCAACGTATGGGTTCGGATTCGATCCTTCCACTAGGAAACACAAATTAGTTCGTACGTGGAGCGTAAGTTTGTTTTCAGACCAAACGCTTGGTGTTTGCGAAGTCTTAACTGTAGGTGAAGACAATACATGGAGAAAGATTGATGAGGTACCACCATCCATGGCTGTACCATACACACCAGCTGTTAGTGTTACTTTGCGTTTCGGTTCTGTTGAAAAATATGAGGCCATAGACCATAGTTGTACGTGTTTGACGTCGGAAGTGAGACCTTCAAAGAGATTTCAATCCCGAAAGCCTTGCTCGAGGAAACTAGCGGGTTAAGTAAAGAAATATGGCACTGGTTTTAATTCTCTCACAACTGTGTAGAGATAGGTTTCATTGAATGCTTTATATAGCAGTAGTACATACAAGACTCGATACATGATGAGTATTCAAGCTAAGAAATAGGAAGACTTAGTTACAACAGAGTTATCAAGCTAAAGAATAGGAAGACTGAGTTACACAGTTACAACAGACTTATCTTCTAGTTAGACGACTAACTCAACTGACTAATGACTCAACATTGATATGGTACGTACATGTGACACAATACAGACGTATGTGTATGTTTACA
>JAJJMA010193065.1:0-23940 GCA_023529015.1 Papaver nudicaule | reverse complement strand
GTTCCTTCTTATGAGTGCTTTGAATTTTTCAGCTCGTATGGTTTCTTCCTCGGTGGGCTGGCCTATCTGTAACACACTGTCTAACTTTCCCCTTTTGCCCCTTCTTCAATTTCATGATTTTGATGTTCTGGGAGTCCTTTTCCATCTGGTCCCGAATCTTGGATGAGTACTTCATCTTCGTTTTTGTGTTTTTTGTGTCGTGCTTGCGGCAACTTCTGGTGAAACTCCTTTACGAACTGATTGCCTTGTGTTGAGATGCCTTGATGAGCCTATTCCTTGCCTCGGTATCTGATTGGAATTCGATGTCATAGTGATAGTGACCTGCAAAAAGTAACAAACCTCGTGAGGTCCAGGGCGACTACCTCGGTGTACTATTGGTCTGTCATGCACACTAACAGTTATAACAGAATCTGACATGCGAGACTTTAGGGTGATTTTATTTATTGTATGATCCAATGAGATTTTTAGGATTTATGACGCTACGATGTTTATGTTTACTTTCCCTAACAACCTTGATTCGCCCAGATCTGCCTTCCAAAATGGAGGTTCTAGGAAATTCATCTTAACTAACTTTCCAAAAAATTACTACGTTTCTAAAAGTGACATTATTAATTTCCTAATATATCTCTTGGGAAATAAACCCTAAAATGACCTTATGAAATCTCTTAGCGAAATGGAGATAAAGAAAACCCTAAGGGTATCTTCTGGAATTACAATGAATTCGAAACCAAAACTATTGCTTCACAAATTTTTGAAAACAACCTTTTCATTCTTCTTTTTTCATGAAAAATTTGAAGAAGTTTTTGGATCTTGTTTCAAAGCTTAAATTCCTTGAAAAACTTTGATCTATTGATATAGTGATTTGCTCGAAATTCCTTAACACCCTAAAGCTTAAGATCTTTAGATACTTAAGGTGGCGGAGCTGTTTTAAGTAAAAATGGAAAGATTAAGGAAGAAAAATTAAAAAACCCGAGAATTTTTTTTTCTAATTTTTTTGAAAACCTACAAAACATAGGCAGACCTAAATCATCTTAATCAGTCACTGTTTTTAGCGTCAAACTGTGTCGGTATAAAATCTGCTTTGAGACTTTATACCCAACAACCATTAGATTAGATCTTAAGTAGAGAGGATGAGAAGTAAATTTCGGTATAAAACAGCTGATCGAATTGTAATCCATATATAACTCGATAACTGTAATCATACCAATAATTCAAAGTAAAGATCAAATGACATTCATTAAATGTAAAGTTTTCTTTGTGGCCTATTCTACAATGGATTGGTGTTTAATGACCTGAGGAGATTGAACATAAGATACTACCTGGTCTCTCTCTAAAGCCCTTAAAACTTACCAAAAAAATCCAACCCTTACAACTGAGCCCGAGCTCCCCTTTTATAGAGCGAGATACAAAGTGGGAAACAACTAATAAGACAAAATACTCAATTGTGGGTGTCAGGGATGGCATCGAGGCGAAGGCCGATTTATCCATACCTCGATCCTTCTCACCCGTGGTGACTGTTTCTTCGATTGTACTCTGATCTTAGCTGTGAAATATTTCTTCGATGACTCCTGCCTATCGATAGATACTAAAAGTGTCGAGTCTTCGAGTTATCCTTAAGTTCGAGCTGTCTCTTCCTTTTAGATGGCGACACGTGGTTCGATGGATTATGCCCCTACAATGCCTTTCATGGAGAATTTGATCCAAGCTCTGCCTGCAAGATTAAGTTGGATGTTCCAAGTTATGAAGGTATCATCGATATGGAATATTTCCTCGACTACATTACATTTGTTGAGAATTTATTGATTGTATGCGAATTCCGGAGTCGCGACGGGTAAAGTTGGTCTCTTATAAGCTCAACGGTGTGACAGGTACGTGGTGGAGACAAACTGAGAACAGTAGAAGGCTTAGAGGGGAACCCGCAATTAACACGTGGCCCCAAATGCGTCGTATGATAAAGGTTTGTTTCATCTCTCCTGATTTTACATAGAAACTCTTTTAAAGTTACCAACAATGTTTCTAGGGAAGGAGGTCAGTGAATGAATATACCGAAGAATTTTACCGGTTTGATACGAGAGTCAACCTTCCCGAAACTGAAGATCAACCAGCCTACAGGTACATCAGTGGCTTAATGCCAGAAATTAGTGAAGTTTTATACTTGCAGACGATACACACTATAACGGAAGATGTCGTTTTTGGTCAAAAGATAAAGAGACAACACAAAACATGAGAGAAGGTTGTTTGGAACAACCAATCGAGGAGTCCACATGTCCCTTAAAAAACAACCAACAGTCATTCCAAGACAACAAAGGTCCTTCTATCGAGTCGTTTACTGCCCTACCAACAAACAAGAGTAACAATCCTTATTCTAACTGACGAGTGACATGTGTTACCGCTGCAAACAACCAGGACATAACTCCAACGGTTGTCCTAAAAGACTTTAAACAACACTAGTTGAAGGCAACGATAATAAAAATGAAGTTACTGTGAAGCAGAAGAATATGAAGTATACGCTGGCGATGTGAGAGACGTTCTAGTCGTAAGGAAAGTATTACAACGTGATGGTAAAAACAGAAAGGTACTCCTTGCTCCCAGAATTGAAGAAGTTACTCAAATAAATAAGCTTTTTGAATTCAAGGGTATTATTATTCTGGAAAAGGTGTGTGACTTTATCATTGACAGTGGGAGTACTGAAATCTTGTATCCTGGAAGCTAGTTCGAGAACTAGAGAGCCACATTCTCGTCCTATCGTGTTGGTTGGATCAAAATTGGTTTAGAAACCATAATTGAACGAGTCTGCAAGATTCCCATCATTTTTTGAAAGGTTTATCGTGATGCTATTATCTGTGAATTGATAGACATGGATTCATTCCATGTTCTTTTAGGGCGGCCATGGCAGTATGATATAGATACTTTATTTTGCGGACAAAGCCAATGCCTATGAGTTCTATTGGAAGGGGACAAATGTGATACTACTACCAACCAAGCGGCAACAACTAAAAGATGTAAACATAAAAGGGATGCTTCCTAATAAGGTTCTATGTGTCGATGTTGTTGATGATCATATGGTTGTTACTAGTGGAGGTAAACTCGGGGCGAGTTTAGTGGCAGTGGGGAATCTTGATACGGAAAGTATCCAAACATGTTGCAGTGACTAAGATTGGTTTCCAAAATACTACATATTTGCATATCTTTCATGTTTTACGTAAGAGTCCAATAAAAGGGAAGATATCAGAGAGTAATCGTTATTCTTGTCCGGTTTTAGATATTTCGAGATTTTTTAAGATATGCTAGAGTCTTAGGGTAAAGGTTTCTTAGGGTTTCTATTTTTTGTCTTGTAAAACAGTTTTCAGTGGATGAATGTTAAAGATTCATTTTGGTTATCAAACCATTTATTTTTCTAACTCTTGGATTAGAGTTCTACTTCTGGATTTGAGTATTCTCGATATGAGTATTTAGGACTGGATTCTCCTAGTCTTATCATTATCAATTGATTTATTCCTTACAGATCTGCTTGTGCCATATTACATGGATCCCAATGTTGCATCCTACCAAAGTTTTTCTATCCAATGAGCATCAATAACCCTGTCAGCCAATGCAACATTTTGAGGAAGATTGATTGCATCATAGTATGTCTTGTAACCCCTTGCACCCAAAACTTATCTTGGAAAATCGCAATCCCCTCTCATGCTTTATCAAACCCATGTGTTTCAAACCCAACGTACACTCTCCACCTTAGGTCTATGATTATTGGATTTTCTTCAGAATCTTCAGCAACATCATTAATCATTGGAGATTTGACCATCATCATTTATCATCTTGATCAATTAAGTGTGTTTAGATAACAAGTTTTGATTTTCTTATTATTTTTTTCTTTATTGTTTTCCTTTTGTTGCAGCGGTAATATAAACAATATAATTAAGGTTTTGTTTTTTTAAAGGAAAAATTCTTAAGGTCCACCATAAACTATTACTTTAAATATTATGATCGTTATGGCCTTGATATAGTGTACCAATTGTCATGATTTCAATCATCGATCATAACGACTGAATCATTTGTTGTTAATTGTAGTCGTCATGGTTTATAACAAAACAATGACGACTTCTACAATTTTTCACCCGGGAAGTCATGGTTAGAAATTCAAATAATAACGACCTTTAAAGTATTTCAGCAAGGTCGTCATGATCTGAAATCAAAATAATAACGACTCTCACCACTGACACGCTATTCTGAATTAAAAGAACAAACATATATCGTATCATTAAACTTAGATATATTTTCGATGTGATCCTGCACCACATTACATAATTAATCCATATTACAAGCCATTAAACCACGCAATAACCAAACAATTTTGCAACAACCAAGACGAGTTAATCTAAAAAAAAGGTTCATTAAGTATGTCGTAAAGAGCTCCATTGATAGCAAAAGTTTAATCATTTTCATCTTCGCAATTCTTTTAGAGTTGTCTCTACGACTTCAACATCATGTTTCACTCCTAAGTTAATCGATATCGATCGACAATACGATACAAGGCGAAAAATTCTTCTATTTCTCCCCTTATTGTTATGATTCGACATAAAACGCACCGCAGTTACGGTTATGAAGGTTACCAGTGTCGTTGTGAAGTTTTTGTAAAGAGATAAATCATCATCCAAAGTAAATTTAAGACCTTATACTTCGTATTGAGCCATTTTTCAGGTGATTATAGTGAGATCATGAGAGTTTTATGGGAAAGTGGTGTTTAAAGAGATTATTGGTTTTCAGTTAATCTCTGATGAAAATGTTGTAGTTGTGGAATAAGGAAAACATGTTATCCACCTTTTATACATGGATGTTCAACAAATAGTTTTTTCAAAAAAAAAAAGGCATTGTATCATTAACCATCTTAGTCGGGATGGTTTAGTATAAATCCCATGACGACCCAAGATTCTTCATAATATTGCGAAATGGGTGATCAAAAAGTCGTCATGCTTTCGGGATAAAATTGTGACGTTCCCTCGTAACTCATCTGTTATAGTATCATATTAATCATGGTTGTGACACACGATGATAGCGACTTATGGTAAGTTTAGCATATTACTATCAAAGTCGTCATGTTTGAGGATAAAGCATGACGACTCTTACTGAGTTCATTTTTTAATGTCAGAGCCGTGTTGATACAATGTGTAAACTGTGACCATTTTTGTTAAGTTGAAAATTACCACGATCTACTCCAATTTACATAAAACTCATCATGGTTGGAGACCAAACCATGATGAATTGATACCACTTCATTTAAGTCGTCGTGGTCGTATGTCTAAACCATGATGACTTTTCAACTATTTCTCGACCAACTTCGGTGTCCACCCAAGCTTCATCACCAACATTTGTCATCCTTAAAATGAATAAAAGTTGCCTCCATAATAGATCAGTACTTCAATCGGAATCAGTGGATCATACTCACAAAGACGATGACGGCAAAGAAGGCAAATAGTTGTAATCGTAATACAATTACAAAATCGCACTTTGCCATCAAACTTGTACTTCCTAAAAAACTCAAGTTCCTCCATCATAAATTTTTATTATCCAGGGTGACTCTTGGTAAGTCATACCCCTAAAGCAAATCATTATAATTTAAAAATGAGTAAGAAACTCGAACTTACTCATGAATATATTTTTGTACCATAACAACCCCATTAAAACTCACTACAAGATTTTTTTTTTCAATCGACCATGTGCCGCCTTTGCCATACTTGTCTTATTTTTGAAGTGATTATACTTATAGGTCCGCGCATACACAAACCGCTCTTTATGCTCATATGACCATGAGCTTATGCAATAATCAATCTCTTTGCGATAATCGATTCTTCACTCACTAACAAATTTATTCAATTTAAAATAATATATACTTTACCTAGGTCATCGAGAAAAAAGATATATCCCATGCATTTAGAAATTCCTTCAACTTCTTACCATTACCATCATATTTTTCATTTTCTTTCATTTTATCTTCCTTTAGTTCCTCTTTGGATAGTTTACTTATATGCTCATCTTCCTTCTTCGAACGCTCAGACCTTTCTTTAACTTTGGCTTTTGGAAATCAATCTTGGTTTTGGTTAAAAGATTTTGTTGTGTATGCCACGTACAAACGAAATTTCGCGTGGAAGGGGAAAAACATGTTTAATGATATTCATCAATGAAATCTCATTATCGGTGACTATTACCCATGAAGTTTCTTCGCCTCGGTAAATCAGTCTCAACTTTTGCATTCTAATACATTTTTTTTTTGTCTTGTAACAACAAGCCACCGTGAAAGAGTATTTGTCCGAAATATGACATATGATGTTCAACAACGACATATTATACATGCTGGTTTATAAACAATGAACCAATTGAACCATCTTTGGATGCGCCAGTAAAATATGTGCCAGCTTGTTGTCCAACCCTTCTCTTGTTTGCATCATGTACGGGTTTTGTTTGTCTTCCAACCACGCCGATTGTTGCATAATCAATCTTTCATCTCATTCTGTTTTTTTTTTATTGCTGCTTTAACATAGTATATTGTAGAGATAAAAAACAAGTTACCCTCAAACCTCATCTCAATAATATTCAGAATCTTGAGTGGTCTATTTATTTTCATCGACTTTACTACCTCCATTTCAGCTGGTTTCAACTTGGCAACATAAGAATGTGCAACAAGCATTTCGGGATCCTTAAGGTTGTGCCAACGACAAGCAACTCTCGTAAATTTTCACATATCCTCATATTTGCTCTTATGGATACAATCTTGAATGGACAATAAATGTTATTTGTGCTTGTCTGTTAAACACTCAACATCTCATACTTATAATCCTTTGCCTTATGACTTTTATACTTGCGGCCTCCCTCGAAAATCATCTTAAACTTGGTCTTTGTCATTTGGTTTTTCTTAATAACCACCACGGCCTTTACTCGAAATAACCAAACTCGCATGATCCTTAGATGTTTTAAGATTTTAGGTGCAAACTGGATCTCATCATCGTTACATATCTTTAAATGAACTTTTTGTTTTGAAGCGATGTACAACTGTTTTGATCCTAATGGCTAGTAAAAAGACCCTATTAGCTGTATTTGTCACTTTTCTTTTATAAGACTGATAGGGTGGTTGCATACATTTTGAGAAGTTGCTTTTCAATTTCTAGAAGCAAAATGTGAGAAATTAGTTTGACAACAAAATTTCAGAATGACTTGTAGAAGCAAAAAAGTTAACTATTTATGAAAGGAAAAATTTGTATATAAAGAGGATTGTTCATGTTTAGCTCACTTCAAAGGATGTTTATGACATCAAGGATGTTTTGATGCACATTGAGAAGTTACTTTTCAATTTAATTAAGTCGAAAAGTTAGAAGTTAGTTTGGGTACACAATTTCAGAATGACTTATAAACAAAAAAGTTAATTTTCTGTACAACAAATTTTTTTAGCTTCTGACTTCTGAAGTAGCAGAAGCGCTTCTGCTTCTGGTATCCAAATTCGCTTCATCAGGTTGTTTAGAAGCAAAACTTCATATAAGTTGAGCCAAACATGAACATATTCTCTTTTTATACAAAATCTTCATTTCGTAAAAATTGTTGATCGAAGAGATGCACTTGCGGGAACCGCAAGATGGTAACTCTTTATTTTTCTTCCAACCATGATATAGTGATTCTATGGAACTCTTGGATGGTAGCATTTACCACTTTATATCTTTACCAACCAGTCAAACAGTAGAAAACCTAGTCAAAGCAGCTTTCATTGTCAAAAAAAATAAATAATGGCCGTCCTCCTCCCGCCTTGAATTTAAATGAACCGGCAGAACATAAATAGAAGGACAATTCAGTAATTCAAATAATAAATCAGGCCCAATTATCTTATTATCTTCTTCCTTTCTACTAATTGTCTTATGCTAAGTTATGGGGAGGCTTGTTTCCTGTTTTTATATTACTCTATTCTATACTCTCTCTTCCACGACGTGTTAGTTTAGTACTTAGCTCTTCTCTGCGCCCCAAAAAAAGAGCCTCTAGAATATTATGCAGACAATTTCTTTGTAATCTGCTTCCCCATTTTCTCTGGTAATCATTCTTCTTCTTATTCTTCTCTCTCTTTTTTTTTTCTTGATTTTTTCTGAAGCTGAATTTTCAGATTCCTGGTTTTTAGTTTTTATAGTGTGTCTGGGTCTGAGATAAGAGCTTGATTGGGGGCT
Organism: Papaver nudicaule; assembly: GCA_023529015.1. Taxonomy (NCBI): domain Eukaryota; kingdom Viridiplantae; phylum Streptophyta; class Magnoliopsida; order Ranunculales; family Papaveraceae; genus Papaver; species Papaver nudicaule. The sequence goes on along the minus strand of JAJJMA010193065.1, from coordinate 15,742 downwards.
TATATAATGTGTTTTAGTTTGAAGATCTTTAGTTGTTTGTTTTTTTAGGGTTTGTTGAGGGTTAATCACATTAGTCAGCTGCTGCTTTGACAGGAGTCTAAGCAACTATTATCTACTACTTAGTTTGAATATCTGAAGAGGTTTCTAGATCTATGGAAGTTTTGGGCCTTGGGATGTTTTGGTGCATTCTTAAGTGCATTTTTGTATGACAAATAACAGACACAAATTTCTGGGATTTTTAGGTTATTTTCTTATAAGCTATCTATTAAGATTTCACTTTTATTTATTTATTTATTTTTTAATTGAAAATCTATACTTTTTGTTTTTTTTTCCTTTCAAATTCTCCAAATTTTGTTGCATTTTATTGATTTCTCTGTGAGTTTGATTAGGTTTAGAAATCTGTTTGGAGTTTTGATTTTTGATCAATTGAGCTGAATTTATGTTAGTTTTTGGAGTTGGATGGTAACCATCTTGTCTTTGGTTTCTCTAATTGTTTGGTTGAAATGATCAGTTTCTGTTTTAATCATTTCACAATTGTTTAATTATGGGCTTTACTTAGTGCAGTGATAAGAAGCGAAATTGGTATTACACAGAAGCTATTGGCAGGGTCTATTTTTAGTATCTTGTCAACTGTTTGATCCAAATGACGGTTGATGCACCACCTGACTACTCTCACAGTTCAAGAACTAGTAGATCTGGTTTTGGCTCCAGCAACGGGAATGCAACCCCCTCGTACACTTCCATGTCGAATGAGGATGATTACGATAGCGATGGATCAAATTTTGCACCTCCGTAAGTTTTTATAGTTCCAGTATTTGTAGACTATCAAATTGATTGATACTTCATGCGTCATAAAAGATCTCGAGTTTGTCAATTTTCTGCATATAACTATATGATTTATAGAATAATGAAGCAATGGGGACTAGTTGCCAAATTGTCAGTTAGAATATCTTATATATGAATTTCACCAGTTTCTGGAGTTGATATTTCGAACTTAAGTATTAGAAAGTAACCCATTTCTTCCTTTCTAACTTGACGTAGTGTTCACCAGACAATGCACGGTTCCAAGTTTGTGCTTTCATGTGACATAGACTTGGTGCCTTTTGCCAATCTACTTTTTCAGTTTTTAAAATTTTGCCCGTTTCTGCTCTATTTACTTATTAGTTTTTTTTGTAGTTCAGCCAACTGTAAGTTTATACACTATTATTTTGTTTCTGCAGCACTCCAATGACACTTTCAATGGCAATGCCAGCTGACCTGGCTAGTGCGATACCTCTGATCGATAGGTTCCAGGTATGACATGTTATTGTTTCTCTGATTAATTTTCAATAGTCAGTGATGATATTTTAAAAGCCTCCAAGTAATCATATTCGTCACTTAGTTTCTTTACCTGGTTCCACTAATAGTATAGCTAGAAACTCTCCGGCCGTTTAATCTGTTCGATACAAAATTAAAGTGGTTCAGTTGTTCGACCAATTCATATTTACGTTCATTTATGCGCCCAAATGCAGGTAGAGGGGTTTCTGAGGTCGATGCATAAGCAAATTCAATCAGCAGGGAAGCGTGGATTTTTCTCTAAAAGATCTGTGGGTCCTCAAGTTCGGGAAAGGTTCACCTTCGAGGACATGCTTTGTTTTCAGAAGGTAATAAATTTGCCATGATGAGGAATACTTTTAGCTATTATTTTTTTGTCCTTGCTAGAAATCATTTCCGACTTAAAACTAATGATGTAGATATCCTTTTATACAGGATCCTATTCCTACTTCATTGCTCAGGATAAACAGTGATCTGGTAAGCCGAGCAATAAAGTTGTTCCAAGTAATTTTGAAGTATACAGGAGTAGATGCATCGGATAAAGTGACCCCTATGAGCTTAGACGAAAGGATTGAGCTTGTTGAGAAATTGTTTAAGCACACTCTAAAGCGTTCAGAACTTCGGGATGAACTCTTTGTACAGATTTCGAAGCAAACGCGCAATACCCCTGATAAGTATGCTCATTCTTCTAAAATTAAGTATTTTTATTTTGATTTCTATCATACCGAATCTTAAATTTTTCAAGCAAGATTAGTTTTTCTTAGTGTTTGAGTAACAATTTTTTTTCCTGTATGGACAGGCAATTCTTGATTAAAGCATGGGAGTTAATGTACTTATGTGCGTCTTCCATGCCTCCAAGCAAGGAAATTGCTGGATATTTGTCGGAGCACGTTCATCATGTGGCTCATGGGGTGAATATTGATAGTGAAGTTCAAGGGTTTGCACTGAACACGTTAAATGCATTGAAGCGTTCTGTGAAGGCTGGATCCAGGCAAACAATGCCTGGTCGTGAGGAGATTGAAGCACTTTTAAGCGCTAGAAAGCTAACTACGATAGTGTTTTTCTTGGACGAAACGTTCGAAGAAATTACATACGACATGTCAACAACTGTTGCTGATGCTGTCGAGGTAGTCTAAATTCCATCTTTGTTACTAAGACCTTGGCGAAGTATCATTTGCCATATCACTCTAAGATACCCAAAAAAGTACTTCGAGAAGAAACAATTCACTGTTATATTCGTTTGTTAGAATTTCAACACCTTAATCATCATAACTTAACCTTAATTATAATTATGAACTGTACCTTATGCTGACATCAGAACTACTTTTAGTATAATCATACTCTGCAACTGAGCTGAACAACATCATAATATCATCATACATAGTATAAATAGTTGCTAACAATTATCTGGTGATAGAATTAGTAAGAAGAAATAGAAACATCATCTAATTAGAACTAAGTTTTTGACCCAGAAGTCTAGTTCTATATCCTGGTGCTTGAATGCTGGAGAAATCAGAATTTTTTCTTACACGCAAGAGGCTAGAAGAGAGTCCTTGATATTGCTTGCCAGATCTCACTGCCATTACTGTAGGACACCTCAATACCTATGTAGGACATTCATCACTGTTTAAACTTTATGAAGTCATGTTAATCTTAAGCAGACCTTTAAGTACATTACTAAACCTTAAACCAGACCTTAATTCAAATTAAATTATTAATAATCCGGCATAACTTGATTCGATTTGTTGCTAAACCATAAAAAAGCCAACATGGTGTACTTAGGTATTTGTCAGGTTTTGTAGAAGGCTTATCATTCTCATACAATCAAGATCGTCTCCGTTTCACACCTATATACGTGTCTAGGTGAACCCCACCTTTGCTTCCAAGTGAAATTCTGGTCTCTTTTTAACATGATGGATGTTTTAGTAACTTCGCCTTCCATAGAATTTTCAGTTAAACTACAGTCATGGATCTGCAGCTTTTCCTTCTTGTTGATGGTATTTTAATATTGAGGTCTCTTCACAGGAACTTGCTGGGATTATAAAACTCACCACATATTCCAGTTTCAGCCTTTTTGAGTGCCGTAAAGTTGTCAGTGGCTCTAAATCAACTGATCCCGGAAATGGTACATCCATTATCTTGATTAGACCTCCAGATTAAACAACTGATATATTTCCTGCTAACAGTGTTTATTACGTCACACAGAGGAATACATTGGGTTAGATGACAACAAATACATCGGGGATCTGTTAGCAGAATTCAAGGCCGCCAAAGACCGAAGTAAAGGAGATATCTTGCATTGCAAGTTGACATTTAAGAAGAAGTTGTTTCGGGAGTCAGATGAATCAATTGAAGAACAAATGTTTGTGCAGTTGTCGTATGTTCAAGTATGTGGTCTCACCTTTAAGGTTAATTTAAGCTAGTTTTTAAGAAAATATGAATGAGACCCTTTCAGGAAAAGTGAGTGACTCACCCTGGTCCAAGACCCGATAAAAGACCATGTAAATAAACAGAACACCTATACAGTTTGCTCATTATTCTATACAAAACACCATACAATTGTGCTTCTGGAATATATTGCCATTAAGATAGTCAATTTTTATCAGCGTTGAACATCTCATCTGATTGACGACGAGAGAGATGTGGTTTATCAGAAATTATGGCTAGAAGGGATTGGTTTCTGTACCTTTTGATTAACTTTAGATAAAATATCACAATATTCAGTTTTGTTATTAACGAATAATTTTGCGGCAGTTGCAACATGATTATATGCTGGGTAATTATCCTGTCGGGAGGGATGATGCTGCACATCTTTCTGCTTTGCAAATTTTGGTTGAGATAGGTTTCCTTGCCAGTCCTGAATCGTGCACGTAAGTACTTCACTTTTTACTTATTTTTTAGCTTGTTTCACTTGTTATTGCAAAGCATATGAGTTTAACTGACGAATATGGAAAACATTTCAGTGACTGGACGTCACTTCTTGAAAGGTTCTTACCTAGACAAATTGCAATTACTCGAGCAAAGCGGGATTGGGAGCAAGATATCCTTTCTCGTTACCGTCTGATGGTGAGGATCATCTTCGGATGTTCTGGTTATCTTTTTTGCTTAATAATCTTTTTCTCTTAACACCTTTTGCTTTTTATTTAGGAGCATTTATCAAAAGATGATGCTAGACAACAATTTCTTCGAATTCTAAGAATCCTTCCATATGGAAACTCAGTATTCTTTAGTGTTCGGAAGATTGATGATCCCATTGGATTACTTCCAGGTCGTATCACTTTAGGCATCAATAAGCGTGGGGTAAGTCTGCAGTTTAAATTAATGCAAAGTTGGAATGACCTTCCTAAAGATTTACCATCATGATATGAAGCTTAATAAGATGGCTTTTTCATCCCATCTAGGTTCATTTCTTTCGTCCGGTTCCTAAAGAATATTTACACTCTGCTGAACTAAGAGACATAATGCAATTCGGTAGCAGCAATACTGCAGTTTTCTTTAAGATGAGAGTTGCAGGGGTCCTGCATATATTCCAGTTTGAAACTAAGCAGGTTTTTGAATAGCTCTACTTTTTTTTTCCACACATCCTTTCCTAAATTGTGTTCGTCTTTTGGATGCTAATTAAACTGCAACTCTGCAGGGAGAAGAGATTTGTGTTGCTCTTCAAACACATATAAATGACGTAATGCTGCGTCGGTACTCAAAAGCACGCTCTGCTGCCAACGGGCCTGTCAATGGAGACATTGCCCAAAACCCAAAATCCCCTAGCATGAGTGTTTATGAGAAACGTGCCCAGGAGTTGTCTAAAGCCGTTGAAGAATCTCAAAGGAATGCTGATCAAGTAAGTATTGTGAAGATGCTACTTTTGAATCTCTATTTTTCTCAAACAAAACATCGATTTACTTCTATTGGAAAACAAAAACTGATTTGAGTAGGAAATGTTCTTTGAGCAGTTTAAATGTGTCTCTCGGGTAACTTTTGTTACGGATTTATCATATAGGGGATAATTAGGTATTTATATTGTGTAGTTATCTGATGAGTTGCATGAAAAGCAAAAACAAGAAGTAGAAATGCAAGAGGAACTAGAAAGGCTGAAAGACTCATTGAGATCTGAAATGCAAAATGTTGAAGATGTTAAGTGTGATCGTGATAAACTAAGATCACTATGTGAAGAAAAAGATTCAGCTCTACAGGTATGGATTCTGTTCTGTTCCAGGTTTAGGTTTTCTTTTTCTTTTTGTATTCTTAAGCCAAGTTAAGTAAGTTACAAAACCCATCATATGTATAATTTTGTGCTATAGGCAGCTCTTATGGACAAGAGAAACATTGAGGCGAGATTGGCAAATCTGAATCAAGGGCGATCTATGGTAGAGAATAATGCTAGGAAGGATTTACACGTACAGAATACTCAGGTAATCCTGTGAAATCATTTTTGCACTTATATCAACTTAAAGATCCCCTTAATTGTTGAAAATCGTAAGTGTTTCCGAGTCTATTAAATTTAATGGCTTTATACTGCTAAACTTGCGATGCTGACATTTTTGGTTTTCTTTATGCTTAAAACAGGCTGTTAATAAATTACAAGAGGAGTTAAAATCGGTTACTGTGGAGCTTCATGCAGCAGAAGAAACTGCAAAAAGGTTGGCGAATGAGAAACAATTATTGGAGCAAAGAATTACAAGGCTTGACAAGAAGAAATCTGACGAGGTATTAGATGACCGTTACACTCTTATGTTTTGAAAAATTGATTTATGTTATTATTATTCTTGTTCCAGTTGCAAAAGAATTGTGAATTTGATGTTTGTTGGAATACAAACTGCAGATGGAAATTCTAGAGAGAAACTTCGAACAAGAACGGCGCACCCTCAGACAACGAGTGGCTGAACTTGAAAGAAAACTGGAACAAGTCACACAAGAAGTTGCTGTTGCAGAGTCTACTCTAGCAGTTAGAAATTCAGAGTTGGACACCTTGCAAGGTAGTTTAAGAGAGCTAGAGGAACTAAGAGAGATGAAGGAGGTACTTATCATCTACTAACTTGCATATTTTCTGATTTGTTATTATAATCGAGTTTGAAGACGACCTGTTTTTAATAAATACATTTTTTTTAGACTCCTTGTGTGCTCAGTTTGCATAATGTTTCGTATGTCTTCTACTTGATTGTAGGACATTGATAGAAAGAATGCACAAACTGCTGCTATTTTGAAGAGACAAGGGGCTCAACTGCTAGAGTTTGAAACACTATACAAGGAAGAACAAGTCTTACGGAAGCGATATTTTAATACAATCGAAGGTGAGGTCGTTGTGAACTTGTGATTACTTCTTGGTGCATTTATTCATTTGTTTTCACTGTTAGTATTATTTTTGTTGAGAAGGTGATTGGTTTCTTAAAAATCTTTTATTTCTAGACATGAAAGGCAAGGTTAGAGTATTTTGCCGGTTGCGCCCTCTTAGTGCCAAAGAAGTTTCTGAAGGGGAAAAGAATGTTGTTGTCAGTTATGATGAGTACACAATAGAACATCCTTGGAAAGACGATAAGATAAAACAACATTTGTATGATCGTGTTTTTGATGGTCGTGCTTCTCAGGAAGATGTTTTTGAGGATACAAAGGTAATGTTTTTCATAATCCTTATATATAATCCTTAGAGGTAAGAGAATGAATTATTTATATAATCCTTGACTTTGTGCACTACTCTAATGCAGTATCTGGTGCAATCAGCTGTCGATGGATTTAATGTTTGCATATTTGCATATGGTCAAACTGGTTCAGGGAAGACTTTCACCATATATGGGTCGGAGGACAACCCTGGACTCACCCCAAGAGCAACTGCAGAAGTTTTCAGAATCTTAAAGCGTGATAATAAAAAATATTCCTTCTCGTTGAAGGTACATTATGCTGCCTTTTTCAATTCCTATGAGCAAAATAAAGCTTTTATTTTGATAATCAATGCAAACATAGCTTTTTAACTTTTCAATGACATTAGCAATGATGTTTCTGCAGGCGTACATGGTTGAGCTTTATCAAGACACATTAGTAGATCTTTTATTGCCGAAAAATGCAAAGCGTTTGAAGCTAGACATTAAAAAAGATTCAAAGGTTATACTCCTATCTTGGTCAATTATATGGTTGAAACTGTTGTGCAATATGGATTTGAAAACATCATTTATTTTTATCGATGAAGAAATCTACTTTTAGTACTTCAGCGTTGTTATTGTCATCTGTTTATACTTTTCTATATTACATTTTGATCATTGGTTATTGTAAATATTTGTTTCTCTTGCTCAATATATGTTCATAGGTTTGATCCTTGGTTATCCTAAATTAGCTTAATCTTTAAATATAATCAGGGAATGGTATCAATAGAGAATGTAACGGTTGTACCCATCTCGACATACGATGAATTGAGAAGCATTACATTGAGGGGTGCTGAACAACGTCATACATCAGGGACTCAGATGAATGAAGAAAGCTCAAGATCTCACTTGATCCTTTCAGTTGTTATTGAGAGTACCAATCTGCAAACTCAGTCTATTGCCCGTGGAAAGGTTTGAATCTATTGTACCCAACCATGATAGTTATTACTTGTTAGTTGCCTTAATCTGAAAATTGAAATACGAAGTGTGTTATTAAGTTGACTTCAACCATATTTTGTTACTAACTTGGTGACATCTATGTTACAGTTAAGTTTTGTGGATCTTGCTGGCTCAGAAAGAGTTAAAAAATCGGGTTCTGCTGGAAATCAGTTAAAAGAAGCGCAAAGCATCAATAAGTCGCTTTCAGCACTTGGAGATGTGATTAGTGCTCTTTCTTCGGACAATCAACACATTCCCTACAGAAATCACAAGTTGACAATGCTTATGAGTGATTCATTAGGTGGAAATGCAAAGACTCTTATGTTCGTGAACGTCTCTCCAGCCGAGTCAAATGTAGATGAAAGCCACAATTCTTTAACGTACGTTCTTCTTCTTGTTAGCTTTAATCAAATAATGAAGTAACTCATACCTGAAATTCAATTGAATCTAAGTTGGCAGGCCATTGAGTGCGAATGCAATCCGTAAGAAAAATGTTGATGTCCATATCCACTATGAAAATTCTCTTACTTGGACTTCTTGTTTAGTTTGCAGTCTTAATCCTTAATAAAAATGAATCTTCTGGCTCTTCAATGCTCTCCTGATTTAGTTTTAGTTATGAACTCTAGTGACGTACTCGACTCAATTGAATCTTCTTAATGCAGGTATGCCTCAAGAGTTCGATCCATTGTAAATGATCCAAGCAAAAATGTTTCATCAAAAGAAGTAGCCCGTTTGAAGAAGCTGGTTGCTTATTGGAAAGAACAAGCGGGTAAGAGAGGTGATTTAGAAAAGCTCGAAGAAATTCAAGATGAACGCCTAACAAGAGAGAAACCAGATGGCCGCCATTCTCTGTAAGTGTTTGTTTGTGTCAATGCAAATTCAGTATTTTCTCTTGTAGTCGATGATGGTTGCTTTGGTGAGCTATTCTGCCATTTATATCCGTGAATGTACAAACCTGTCGAAGTTCTTCTACCCATACCATTGATGTTGGTATCGGAAAACTTGTTCTCGACACTTGGCTGATGAGCCGCAACTAGAGTAACCAAAAATATTTGGTTGGATAAATTAACATCAGAGTTGTGTATAGTAAAAAAAAAAGAGAGGTATATATATGTTTTGGCTATTTCATTGGTATTTTTTAGATTGTTTTGTCAGCTAGATTCCATGTCATTTGATATTTGGTAGTTGTCTTTGCTTGTGGTTGCAACCTTGATGCTAGGGCTTGTTACGAGTTACGCTATAAAAATTGTGACAAAGAAATATGACAAGAAAAATCTGTTCTAACAAATTTTAGGTGTTGGGTAATGCACTGTTAAGCATTCCGGTTTATGCAAACCTTCCAAAATGAGTTTGAAGTTTTTGGGTAATGCAAGTAAATCCCATACAGAAGGTGCCAGTTTTGCTTGAAAAATATGTATTTTTGTTGTGGAGGTAGTGGCAGGTTATTTTGAATCTGGGTAATGGTGTTTGGTGGCTTCCAAGGGTTGCAACTATGACCTAGCTTGATTCTGAAATGTGGAAGCAAATTGAATTACAGATCTAAATAAGTGCTCATGACTCGTGAGACATGCTCGTAGGAGGCCCTAAGCCCCTAATTTCCTTCAGCACCAGCCCCACTTGCTGTCAGGCTTGGGCACATATTGTTGCTTAGAGAAATGCTCTTTAGGTGGCTACCACCACTCCTGGGATCATGACTTTTTGTTGCCAATAGATGTCAGAAGTTCTGCCTAGGATTTGTTAGGTTTAGTGAAAGTAATTCTTGAGTTGACTAATAAGCAGTGGCTTATGCGGCTTGCCTTCCAGTCCATCAACACTAGACTTGAAGACAAAGGGGCGCAGGGCTATAAACTTGCATATTTATTAAGAAAATACATTTGAAACATCAAGTCTCGGTGGTATTGATGAAGAATAATCTGTTCGAATGACTCTTTCCACTCTATTCCAAATTAGATGCGTCTCTAAAGTCTTGAAGTAGTGCATGTTGGCTCCATTTTTGGAGTACAGTTGTACATAGATGTTGGCCTTGCTGAAGACACCAGGGGTTTAGCTCAGGAGTTCGAAAGCAAAATGCTGGATAGAGAGCTACTAAGGGCTACCCATATCCGAAGCCAAAATTCTTCACAAAGTATGTGCAAAATATTAAGCTTCAAATGATGATCTTCCCATTTCACATTTAGTGCAAAGGGAACTCAGGCTACTAGGGGCATTGAAAGAGCTTCGTAGAAACTCCAAAAAAGAGTCGGATGCCATTGTTCCTCTTTTACGTGGAAAGTAGCCTTCATTTCCACAGCACCACCACTAGGTAAGTGCTCAATGTTTCTAGAATGTAATGACTGATCCGCAGCCTCAGAATTTACCACTAGCATAACCATAACATATGGCAGAGCTCATAAAATCTTTTTCCGATTTTTGTCTTTGAAAGTCCATTCTTTTGCCACTGCTCAAGCAAATAATGAATGAACGAACAATTAACCTTAGCTCCCAATGCAGATAAATAAATTCAGATGTTGAACGAACAGATATGAATAACTTGGGGAAGTTGGCACTAGTCAGAGTTCTAATACGCAGGTTTACAAGAACATTACCATTACATAAACATAAGGCGGAAAAAAATTACAGAACAAAAGAGACAAGTTCTGCAATGAGATGTTTTTCTCGATTAGTGAAGTGATGTTCGTTTCTGAATTTTTACATTTGAATAACAGTTCAACCCACTTGTAGAAACATACAATAATTACTTTCTATTATATTCTGTTATGTTTTGTTCTTCTTTTCCAAGAATAAATCACCAATCATCTTCAAGAGTGGCGCGATGAAAGCACATGATAGTGCAAACAAGAATGAAGAAAGATGTGAACTCGATAAACATAGCTCCTGTTTCGATCAGACCCGCATGCCTAAGGATTGCAGGAATGGCGATGCTTCCTACGGCAGATGCTCCAGTCAAGAATTTTGCAGCATTCATCCAGCTGCGTGAATGAAAAAACATCAGTTGGAGTGCATGAGTAATAAAGGACATTGTTTTTCAGTAAGAATCAATGATCAACTTATTTAGTAGAACACAGATTCTGGGCTACATAAGGTGATCCGAGGGCTATTCAGGTGAGAATCATGTAGATCAATACAACATAAACGGAAACGACTCAAACTCTTTTATAATGCTATAGGAAAATATTGGTATCACAAATTACCAAGCCAAAATGGATCATACTCAACAAATAATTAATATATACCTGTTATACACTGCATGATTACGATCTTAAAAACATGAAGAACTGGTTTGATAACTTGATGCCTATGTAACATAGAGGTCATCAATGCAAAACTGGCATAACATATGTCTAATTTTCGAATTCAGAAATAATAAAATGAGGAAAAGAGTCTATTTTATTTTCACAACTCTGACGAGAGTCTTTTTGTTTGTGATGTTTTTTCTTATACGCTAAGTGGAATCCAGAAATCCATTTAACATACAATATAATGCATCATCTGCAATAACTGAAGTGCTTGAAGAATAAGATAGACTCACTCTCCACCATCACGGCTTGTTAAGAATGCCGTGGATCCACCACCAAAGAATAAACAAGGCATAGGCACCATCACATACATGAGAGCTACAGAAAATAGAGTAACACATTGTCACAAACCTAATAATACCATCATTGAAATTCAACATAACCTATCTAACTCAAAACACCAATAAAAACAATCTAAATGCTTTCTTCCAGTTACCTGCCAACATTGGCCACCAATTGGCATATAATGCACAAGCCTGTCGATAAATGAAATTAGTCTATTAACCAATGACAACACAACAACAACAACAACAAACATTACAACCAACAAAATGCAGTGTACATTACATTGGGACAATGTTTGATGTTGTAGAAAATATAATAAAAATAGTCAAGGCTAGAGTCAAAAAGCGTACCAGAATTTGTAATAGAATGCTAGCTGAAAACATGAAAGCAAGCCCTGCAAGCCTGCAAGTTGATAACTTGTCATGGTAAGATTCTGTCAAAGTCAAAAGGAAATTTCTCATTCTGAGCCCCAGCTTGGTACAATGGAGAACTTGCATAATGCTAATAATACAAGAGTACCAAAACTCGATATGAGGCAAGTGTTAGATCTAATCACAGTTTGCACTGAGCCTTTCTCTAGGTAGGAAGGGTGTAGAAAGTCTAGGTATCAGGAAGAAAAGGATTTAGATTTTATTAATTGCTTAACTTGCAGCAGAACAAGACCATACATTAACCAGCTAACAAGGGTGCTGACTTGGCACAACTACTTCCTAAGACTTTGGAAAATAATACAAGAGCCCAATAACTTGATATCCAACAAATAGTCATCACTTCTTCTCAAATCTGATTTTCCAACCAACTGATTTTATTTTCCTCGGCAACAAACCAATCTTGGTCACACAGCAGCAGAGAGAGAAATATGAACTTTGTTGTTTATCTGAGACAGCACCAGAGGGTCAAGGAAAGAGCTTAAATATTGGTGTTGGCATATCTCGAATTCGATCAAGCTAATACGCCAGAGCTGAGTGAAATCACTGAGGTACCTGAACGGGCCTGTGAGGTTTCGGTGCATTGGGGTTTCCTTGTTCATAGAAACTCCGAAAAAGAGAGACAGCTTCTGATGCCATTATTCCTCCTTCACATGTGTAGCAGCCCTTCCTTTCCACACCACCACCACCACTAGATAAGTGCTCAATGTTTCTAGAATGCAACGACAAGATTGATCCGCAACCTCCAAATTTATCATTAGCACAACCATAATATACAGCTTTTATCCCGAGAATTGATAAAGCTGCTGCACACATGATACATGGTTCACATGTAACATAAAGATTACATTTTGAAAATCTTTTTTCAGTTTCTATCTTTGAAAGTCCATTCTTTTGCCACTGCTCGAGCAAATAATCGATGGCTTCCATTTCTGCATGCCTTGTAGCATTTCGTGTCTCATTTGTCTTGTTTCTCCCAGAGGCAATGACCTTCTCATCTTCAACAATGACACATCCAACAGGCACTTCTAGGCTGTCCAAGGCGAGTTTTGCCTGCTCTACTGCAAGCTCCATAAAAGAAAGAGTAGCTAACGATTTTTCACCCTCCATTGAATCCATCTATTGTTTGCCTTTCACTCGATCTCGCACTACAAAATTGTGCCCCTTCTTTGTGATTCAAACTTCCCTAAATCCTACTAATAGCTACTCAAAAAGGGAAGGAAAAAGTACTAATCTACAGCCTTCCTATTCGAATCAAAATGTACTACAGTATTCCTGTAGAAACATAGATTTGTTTCCCTAGTTTGCAAAAAAAAATTACCAATACCAAGCGGGGCTAAGAAACTAACAAAAAAAAAAAGTAAGCAAAGATATTCCAACTTACACTGTAGAACCAAGAATGTCATCGCACCACGAGCACCAACCGGCAAAACAACCACAAACAAACCAGTTAGAACCAAATATGAAGAAAGTATAAATCTAACACAACTCAATTACTACGAAGAACTATAAGACTTAGCTTCGCTTTATCTCGATACAGGAAAGCTTAAGCAATCGCTTAAGCTTATAATTCCACCAACAACAAAAGAAAAGGGTAATTCACCTAATTTTTCTAAAGACCAAAACCCTAACTGAATAAGCATCCAATTTCACATCCTAGAATCAATCATACGAAAGGATCTACAATCGAATTAGAGATAAACTAAACCTTGAACCCAAACTCCTTAATAGATTATAAAATTTCATACACAATCGAACTCAACTCTAATGATCACAAAAAATAAACTACTCTACAGGTTACTAGGATATGATATTGAATCACTTAACAAAATTAAGAAGGAAATCTATACCTTCAATCGACATAGCCATATTTCGACTGCGTAGAGAGATAGATTACGATCGGAGTGAAGAAGAAGAAGAATAAGAAAGCTTAATTTGTTTGACTCTCGCTTTCGATCTGCGTACCAAATACTGATGCGCATAGAATAGAGAGAGTATTATGACGAAAATAGCCTTGATTTTTACAATAGCCACAATGAGAGGATATGAAAGTCTTTTAAGGAGTTTACTAAGGGTAATTAAGGGATATGATGAGAACCCTAAGCTATCTCTTTTTTTTTCTTTTCTTTCTTTTATTGAAGGTTCCTTAGAAGCTCTTACTCACGCTCGCTCCGTCATCTAACTTGCAGGCCGCAGCCATGGTAAGTTCTTGGTTTTCTTCTCAAGATTATTAAAGCATGAAAACTTGTAGATGTTTGATGACTGAATAGGCCTTTTTTTTTTATCTTTCCTTCCTGTGGAATCTGATGTAAAACACTTACTTTCTATTGAACAAATGTGGAAACCCTGAAATCTGACCTAAGAATTGATGAGTTCAATTTGCTTGTCAAATCTGAGTCACAAACTTTCACGTTTTTCTGGTTGTGATTCCTGCTTGTAGTTACAACACAACCTAGTGGGTGTTTTGTAGTTTTACTTGTGGCGTTGCTTTTCCAGTTAGAAAATGCTAGATTATGTCCTGTGATTGTGTACCGTTGTTGTTCATGGCTAGGTTGTGAAGTATCAATTAGTAGCCATTACTTACAGAATTTAATGATCTTTTAGTAATTACTTAATGAGCATGTTTGATTTGTATAAGTAGTTAAATGAATAATTCTCATTTGGTGGGGTGATTAGCAAGTGATCCCTGAAATTGTCATCCATCTAGGTATAGTGGTAATAGCATAAGGAAGAAGCAAGAAATTATATTCTTAGCGACCAGCTTGTTCTGGGTGTTTTGTTGTTAAGAGGCTCTTAAAGCCTTTTGTATTTGTACTCCCTCTGTGTTGAATACTCATGTTCATTGTTTTTTTTTTTCGTGTCAATAAATTGCTGTACATTCACGAATTTGGAGGTTGTTTCTCTCTGCAGTCCCTGAATCTTAATTTGTAAGCCTGTTTCCAATTTGTCAGGTGAACGTTCCCAAGACAAAGAACACTTACTGCAAGAACAAGGAATGCAGGAAACACACCCTGCACAAGGTTACCCAATACAAGAAGGGTAAGGACAGTCTTGCTGCTCAAGGAAAGCGTCGTTATGACCGTAAACAATCAGGTTATGGAGGACAGACCAAGCCCGTCTTTCACAAGAAGGTAAACCTACAGTTCCTGTCTCACTTTCACCAGCTGAAGCTATTGTCAATAAATAGGAATCATGAATGATCTTGTAAATTTGAAGCTGAACCATTTGTGTGCCACTATCTTTTCTCCAGGCTAAGACTACCAAGAAGATTGTGTTGAGGCTTCAATGCCAAAGCTGCAAGCATATGTCTCAGCATGCTATCAAGGTTAGCATCTCTTATGTGTTCTGCAATTTTTGTCTCCTCCTTTTTGTTGAGCCAACATAATCCCATGGTTGTTTATATTGCTGCAGAGATGCAAGCATTTTGAGATCGGTGGGGACAAGAAGGGCAAGGGAACATCTCTCTTTTAGGCTGCTGTTGCTTTTTCGAGGACTTCGTTTTGCATATCTAGTGTTTTGTTATTGCTCAACCTCAAGTGACGCAGTTTTGAGTTTCAAATTACTTCTATGTTAGTTTATAAATTTTCAAGCATTGTGTTTTACTAGTATATTGAATGCAAGCTATCAGACTCAAGTGGTTTGCCTCTCGTTTCCATTTTGTACTCTTTCCTGGTGGTTAATTTTGAGGTTATTTGCATATTCACTGCCTCACAGCGTTTAAGCTAGTACAGAGTCCTTGGATTTGTTTAAGACGTTTATATCAGCTTGCAGAAACTTCAGATGTGTTTTAACTTTTGAGGGATTGATACGATATTTTGAGCCAAAAAGCCCCTTTGGACTGAGAACATGG
>JAJJMA010193055.1:0-17139 GCA_023529015.1 Papaver nudicaule | reverse complement strand
CTTAAACCATAAGACTCACGAGCCAAAACGAAAAGTTGGTAGTATTTAGGTACCCCTCCTTTTTCATCGACCATTTGATAGATTTTCTTCTTAATTAAGATATGCTCCATTGAAATAGGAGTAGTTTGCTCAACTTCTTAACCGACGGTTCGAAGATTCCGGTGACCGGAGTTTGCCGTTGTACCTATTAAATCCAGTAACCAAGCAAGAATAGCCATGAAAGCTGTGGAGAAACGTTTTGAAAACGCATAGAGAAACGCCATACCGGCTCAGTCAACCTACCAGAGGCAGGGATAAAAGCAAAAACAGAAATAAAATTGAAAAACTCTACTAAAACCAAGACTAACACACTGAAATTAAACCTAGAAAGCAAAGTAAGATGGGGTACTGCTCAGACCCACTTAGATCTGGAAGGATCTAGGCAGATCTGAGCAGTTAGACACTGCCGGTAAAAGAGGGTTTTTTGGACGGGAAGTTTTTGTACAGAGTGGGAGAGAAGAAAGAGGATAATTAGTGTATTTGAAAACGATAAGTTGCTTCCAATATGCCAGATGTGAGGTTTAGATTGGGGGAGGAGGAGAGTAGGAAGCTGAATAACATCATGTTTTCTTTCTTTTTTTTCCTTAGTAAAAAGGGAACCCTAGATTAGACTGCAATATTGTGCCCAGCTATAGTGCAGATTACATGGTTGTTGAACTGAAAAATAAACCTAGAATCCTTACAAACAAGATCAAATATGCTAATAGGCAAATGAGGAGCCTTGTACGTGTTTGTTCCTTTGGTCCGTCCTTCTTTCATTGTAAAACCTGGTGGGTACTGAATCGACTCGGGCAGTTGAGTCAATGTACTGATCTTGTACAAGTTGACGAAAACTTTGTGTTTCCCTTCAAAAAAAAAATCCTCTGTGTTAGCAGCCTAAGGTGTAAAACCTGAATTGAATTTGATTAAAGATGAAGATAGTGTTCCTTACAGACACACTTATAACCTGACCGCAACAACCCTATCACACTCACTAGCTAACTGACAAGTGTTGAGCATCCACTGCTCACAAAATTATCAAAATAACTAATTAACTAAATTATTAAGAAAAGGAAATACTAGAGGCACTCGTCCACTGGTAGCCCATAATCAAAGAGGTAGCCAACAACCAATATGCAGGTACATGACATTGTCGACCCCTTAAGTTCCATCCTTGTCCTCAACGATGGAACTTAGGAAAATGAGCATTGATGTTGCCAAAATATTCCTGAGTGGCATTTTCAGCTCGGACATCCGTTTCTGGCAACTACCCTAGTATCCAAAACTGCTTCAGGTTCAACAGTTATCTGACCTTCATGATCTACAATGGGCAGCACTGGTGACTGCTAGCCAATCTTCTTCTTCAGATGTGAGACATGGAAAACATGGTGGATCTTTTCACCTGGAGGGAGTTGTAGCTTGTAAGCTAAATCCAATCTTCTCAATAACTGGAAAGGGGTCATAGTACTTAGCTGACAGCTTGAAATTCTTTATGAGAAAAGTGTGCTTGTCTGTAAGGTTGCATTTTAGGATACACAACATCTCCAACCTCAAGGATCTCTCAATTCTCTTTCTGTCAACAAACATCTCCATTCTCTTTTGAGATTTGTGTAATGTGTCTTTAAGTGTAGCAAGAAGAGCATTCATTGTTTTAAATATTGTTCAACTGCAGCTACAGATGTTGTTACTTCAACATGGAAAGCTAGGTGTGGAGGATTGTACCCATATAATGCCTTAAAAGGATTCATCTCCAGGCTAGTGCGATAGTTAGTGTTGTACCACCATTTATCAAGTGGCAACCACTTACACCATTTCTTAGGTTGATCACCAGTCATGCATCTTAAGTAATTCTAAACAAGCATTGACCCTCTCAATTTGTCCATCAGTTTGAGGGTGATATGTTATACTCAAGTTTAACGCAGTGCCCAAATGCCTAAACAAGTCTTGCCAAAAATTGCTTGTGAATACACTATCTTTGTCTGACACAATTGAAACAAGAAGCCCATGTAGTTTAAATACCTGGTTTAAGAATTCTCCAGCTACAGTGCAGCAGTATAAGGATGTGGCAGAGGGATGAAATGGTTATATTTGGTTAATCTATCAATCACCATGTTGGTACAAAGTACCCACCGCCCACGTGTAAGCATCTAAGAGAAGGAAGCAGGTTAACCGTGGTAGGAGTACAACACAGAATAGATCTGAGGCACCTTTATCCCATCTCGAGTAAGGACTCAGATGTAGGGCTAAGATCTATCCATGACTGAGCTGATGGGACGAGGCAGGACAGACAGCTGTGCGGCATGGGGAACACCCAACTACCCACATTAAATGATCGGTCAGAGGAAGTCAGAGGTCAAGGGACGCGTGTCGGGTTCCTGACGGTGGAAGTAATAATGATATGCACTCATAAAAAGACTTCAAGGAGAAGTAAACCTAGAGCTGCACTCCTAAGGTGCAAGTACGCACTGAATAGAAAGATATGTGGACCCCACATGGTGTGAACACAAATATCTGAGGACCCCACGGGCTCTCCTATAAATACCCATCTCAGGAGTATGAGATGGGGTGGATGATTTTAGGCAAGGGATAGAGCGAGAGAGAACTAAGTGAGGAACTCAATGAGATCTGTTACCTATATTACCTTGTATCCATTATTCAAATTCACTAAGACTAAACTAGCTTATTGTAATATCATTATCCCCTTATATGAACGTTTGATCTCAATACTAATAGAATTAATCTTGTGTTATTTGTATTGTTGAAAGTTTGCTTGATTCATTGAGTGTTACACCTTTATACGGAAAGAACTTAAGAACTTAGTACCATTTATATCTTGTATGTGTGTATCCAGAGGGTAGCCTACTTTTTGGTATACCCAGTTTGGCGCTAGAAACAGGGACTTCGGTCTCTGGTAAAGGATTATCCTTCCTGTGCTACCTTGTGTTACTCTTTTAAGCTTTTTTGTTGCTCTTATCAGTAGAAAGTAACTAAGGTTCAAAGGGAAATAAGATTGATCTTATTTTATAGTACGGATCCGTCTTGATTCCGAGTAGAACGATCTTCTACCACTTAATCACTCAGAGATTATGTGAACACGTTAGTGTGGATTGAGGATCTGCAGCACCAGTAAGATTTTCACCACTCAGCACGTTACCACATAGTACTCGGATCTTATTAACAACAACATTAAAGAATGGAAAACTCCAAAGACGTACACAGTTCAAAGATAAGAACAAGGAGCATAACAAAGGACCAGTCTGAAGCAAGGGATGCTGAAACAACTGAACATAGTAGCGTCACACCCAGGACTACGACACAAGATTTAGCAACAACAGCTTCCAGTGCCGCAGCAGAGAAGGCCGCAACACAAAAAGACGCACAGAAAAAATTGATTGCTAAGCACCAAGTCGTATGCTTAGCTACCGCACAAAAAGCTGTTGTTAGGGTAAGATTAAGGAGATCCACCACAAACTCGGGATCAGAGCCCAAAAGCCATGTACAACTTCCTAAAAATGGTGAAAACTAGGAATGAGAGCCCCTTCCAAGTACTACTATCCTTACTATATATTGTGGTTTTCTCCCTCCAAAATCATGACAAGTATCCTTTCATCCCATTTTGTTTACAATCCCGCCCTTCCTTCCTTTAGAATGTATTTCCAGTCCCTAGTAATTGCAGAAACCTCCTTTATCTCATCTGAAATTGCAGTTCAGTCTTTTGTCCACCTTGCTGGGCCTCTGTTGGTTATTTCTTCCTGGGCATGTGGTATGCGTATGGGCTTATTCAATTTTGGGTATCAACAAAAGCCACTGCTGAAAAAGCCGCAGCCGAAAAGTTCTTTGCTTAAAAAGCCGCACCACAAAAAGCAGCAACAGAAAAAACCGCGGCAAAAAAAACTGCAGTTGATAAAGCATCTGTTGAAAGAGCTCAACTAGAGAAAGACAGAAATGATAAAGCCCAATCTGAGTCCAGAGTTGCAACAAAAAAGGCATCAGCAAAGAGGGTCAACATGAATCGTACTAGGAGGGAAAAAGCCTTTTCAGACTCAAAAATTGTAGCAGAGAGAATATCAGCAAAAGCCAGAGCCGAGGCAGAGAAGGCGGGTGCAAGTACCATATTCCTTGAGGCAGAGGAAGCCCAGACCTAAAACTAGCACTTGAGGCATCACAACAGGAAAATATGGGAGACTCGTCATTTTTAGTCGCAAACCAACCTTATGGCATCCCTTTGACTAAAACCTCTGGAATGTGAGAGCCGTAATCACGAATTTTCTTAGGAGAAGCAAGTAGGCCTCCCCCGGGATCTGGAATGATCCATGAAATCTTTTCCAACAGAAGAACCGGAGATTGTGCCATAAATATTATCACCCCTGTGATTCCAGTGATAGTGGAAGGAAAAGACGTGAACCTAAGAAGCAATGAGCGCACGCCCCAGAACCTATCAGGAGAAAATAGCCATCTAGTGAGAGAGCTCCATGAGTTCCAATTGTAAGAAATAAGGAAATTCAAATCCACCTTCACAGAGGCACTTTCCCTTTTAGATGAGGAGAATCATGTGCTCAAAGATGCCAGAGAGAAGCTCAAAAAAAGACTTTGTAAGGCCCAGGAAGATGGGGCTGAGAACAATTCAGTAGTGAGGACTGCGGCACCTCCAGATAGCCAAATGGTACCATTCATTGGGACAAATCAACCTCAGCCACTACGCTGGATCTATCCAAAAATAGTAGCCAAAGTCAATCCCGCGCGCCAAGAAGAGAGGGAAATGGAATACACATATGAAGATGGAGGTGAGGACTTTGAAGATACTAACCCTAGGGATAATCACACTGCCAGATGGGACATGCAGCATGATGATATGGAGCAAATGCGCTCTGAGATCAAAATGCTTAAATCAAAGCAAGGCGGAGGGCACCTGGAAGAAGTAATGAAGGACTCTCACTCCACTCCTTTGGTCCCAAGAATCAGTTTTTACAAGGTACCAGATAAATGAAAACCCCCTACGTTCACCTGTTTTGAAGGACAGGATGACCCAACGATCCATCTAAGGTACTACAGGAGAGCCATGGCGCAATGGGAATGGGACGACAAGGTCATGTGCAGATTTTTTCCATCCAGTCTAAAGGGATCAGCCTTAGCTTGGTAAGATGACTTGCCTTCCAACTCAATCAGCTCCTTTGAAGAGTTAGCCAATGCATTCATAACAAAGTACTTGTACAATAAGAGAACTAAGGCCGGATTAGACCTGATGTTTGCCCTTGCAATTGGCCCAAATGAGACATACCAAGAGCTCAGAGATAAATGGATCGAAATTGGACAAGAAATTGGAAGTGTGAATGCTGAAATCAGCATCAACTGTTTCAAGTGGGCTTTAAACCGCATGTGCAACCTTTTCGTGGACATCCATAGCCAAAAGCCTAAGGATACCTTATGGTCTTGATTGATAAGCATGGCATACTCCAGGAAATCCATAGAGACAACCCAAGGGCGCAACCCGTACCAAAAGTGACGCAGCGCACTAATTCAATTGAACCTGAGCCCTCAGCTTCTAAAAGAAGTTATGATGCCGGGAAAGCTCCTTACCAGGACAAAAAAAGCAAGGAATGGGGACTACAAGCGAAATGATGGTAAGCACGACAATCCAAGAAGAGAGACACCGTTTAATGAACTTGTTTACACCAAACTGAATACCGACATTGTTCAGATCATGGCAGCAATCAAAAACCGTCAGGACTTCGAGTGGCCGCACTCTAGGGGCAGACAACACGAAAAAACTGTGAACCACCCAGAGAGGTGTGAGTACCATGATTTCAGAGGGCATACTACTGAAAGGTGTAAGAACCTAAATGATCAAATCCAAAAAATGATAGATGTAGGAAGATTGAAGGAATATGTTTTGAACCCGAATGATCTGGGGCAACCCCAGAATGACAAAAATGTTAAATTACCGGATAACCAAAGAATCATCAACATGATAACCCACTCTGAATATCACGAACCATCCCTCTCAGGAGATGTGGGGAGGCGACTGAGGAAGAGATTTGAGGATCATGAAATGTTCAAGAACTCACATTTTCGCCCGAGGATGTAAACCAAGAACTCGAAACTCACAATGATACCCTAGTGCTCACCTTACCCATTTCAGGATGGAATGTGACCAAGATCTTGATGGATGGAGGAAGCTCCCTGAATGTACTATTCTATGACATTTATAAACGAGTGGAACTGACTGATGAACAACTTTCACCCTCACGCTATACCATCTATGGGTTCAATGGAGCAGTGTTTAAGCCGAAAGGGGAGATTATCTTGGAAGTCAGAGCAGGACCAATACGAGTTAACACCCGGTTCAGTATCCTCGAGGCTCCATCCCCTTACAATGCAGTCACGGGAAGGTTGAGGGTGCATATTCTAAAAGGAACGACCTCAACTTATCACCAATTTTTACGCTTCCCAGGGCCCCATGGTGAGCTCCAAATCAAGGAGATCAAATGGATACCAGAAGCTGTCGTTCAAAATACAATGAACGACTGCATAAGCATAAACCCAGAATTGCATGACGACCGACCTAAGATAAAAAGAACCTTTAACTGCATTGTGAAGAAGCTTGATATAACCAAGAGTATAGGAGAGAGACCATGGGACTGAGACACTCATAATGGAAACAACCAAACCAACGAAACACCATGATGAGTAATGTTGCGAAGAGCGTGAGGTCCTCTGAACGGACAACTCAACCGAGAAGCCCAGAAGCATAACAAGGAACATAGAATGCCAACCTTGAGAACCAGCAAACTTGAATGTCCCTAGAGTCCATAAGAAGCTATACGTCCATCTGTCAGAGTGAATGAAAGGATCTGGCTGCAGTACAAAAGGTGGAGTGTACAACCACTCCAAGAGAACTATCAGAATTGGGTTCAAATTATGATAGTTCTTATCTGACTCAATAATTGTTGTTGCGAGTGGAGTTGTTGCCAGACACTCGCATTCTTGAAGAAAGTATGTTGACCGCCAGCTCTCTATCCTCTTAAATTGTTTGCATCTTTCCGTGTTGTGAAGCCAAAGTTCTTGATGCAGTAGTGTAAGGCCTTTTTTATCTGGATTTTCGCAATCCTTGTAAGAGAATACAGGCAGTTGTGTTAGAGCATGGCTCGGTCAACCTCACTAAGTGTTGGTATGCCAAGCTTAGTTGTCAACTTTAGTGATCAAAACTCGACCGCAATACAACACACATTAGGTAAGGTCATCATTAAGTTAACTTTAGGTTGTGGAAGATTTTGGTAGGATTTAGAATCACTATTTGAAGAGTTGAAGATGACTGAAAATCAAACGAATACATCAGACTTCACATTCAAGATCTTATTCGAAATCGTTAGCTTGTGTCTATTCACTTTTCCTTTCAGTTACCTTTAAGCTTTTGCTTTCGGTCTGTATTAGTGCAAGTCTTCTCTTGGGGATCGAGAATCCTAGAAGTACCTCTTACGGGAAACTACATTATGTTTACCACTCTTCTTTGTATTGTACTTGTGTTCTGTTCTATCACGTCTATCAAACCTTGCAATCTTGTTTATTCTATGGTCTTCCTCTTCTGCTATAAGGTCATTCAAGATCGTTGTGATTAAAATACTTTTTATCTATTAACCTGGATTTGTCAGCAAGCCGCTTTCGTTTTGTGTGCCTAAACTATAAATATTGAGTGGAATCAAGATTGTTGTTATTGGGTTATTCTTGCAGGTACATTGTTCTTCACGGTCATATCATATTGTACTTGTATCCAGCTATTTGCTTGATTCCAACTGGAACGACAAGGTTACTCTTTCGGGAGTTTTGGTTTTGAAACCTTGACCGATATCCCGAGGGGTTTATTACCAAGTAAACTTAAATATCATCGCTCTTGGTGTAAAACGACTTCGGTGAAATATCTGTTAGTTTCCAAGGATCATCTAGCTATTTGACCTGCCGCTATTTGGTTGTTGTCCATAAGGTTGTAGTCGTCCGTTAGAGGTCGGGTAGCGATAGTCTTCACGACGGGCTGTGGAAAAACTCTTGCGTAAGACGGTAAAGGACGTCTGTTTGCGTAGGGGAGTACATGTGCGTGACCACCTTGCTGTGGTTGGAGGCGTAGGAATACTGAGGGGAAATCTTTGTGACTAATAGTCGTATTATGGTCATATTGTTTGCACCAGCTAGTCCGAAGTATGAGAGTAGGTGTGCTGGCGGCTTAATTCTTAAGAGTATTCAAACTGGACTAGGTCCCGGGGGTTTTCTACGAGTTTATAGTTTCCTCGTTAACAAAATTCTTGTGTGTACTCTACTTTATTTCCGCATTATATTTGACTTGTCATTTATAATTAAAGTATTGTACTTGGTTGTTGACATAGCCTTTCGGATCTTGTATTGACTCCCTTGTGTGAATCAAACAGTGACGAAAGAGATGTTGTTCTTGAGTTATTGATTACAGGAACCGTTCAAGGTTTGACTTATATGTGGACTAAAATAAAAGATTGGTGGTGTACTCGGTACCCTCGTCTTTTCAAGTTGGTGGTCACTGATAGCATAAGCATTACCCCCATCTTAAAGTTGATGATGATCAAGTTTCCTTGTTTTTGTTGGCGGGGTCAATATTGCACCATCCGGAATGGTGTCAGATGATTTGGTTGAGTTGGGGTTTGTTAGAGGTCTACCTCTTTTGGTGTAGGTGATGATATTTGATGAAGTTGAACCCTCATGTGCTATATCATTCTTCTCTGAAGAAGATTGTACTTCTATGTCAGAAGTATCTTGAGAATCAAAAAGAGAATTATGAGTAGAGTGCATGGGTTCTTTAAGTTTTTGAACCCGTTTATCCATCTTTTGATTATAGTTAATGTTAGAGCATTGCTCGGTTGAACCCACTGATGTTGCTATCTCAAGTCAGTAGTCAAGTTTAGATGACAAAGACACAATCTTTGATAAGTCTACAATATCAACTCGGACTAGGATAGTTTTAGGTATTCGAGACAAAGATCGCTGAAGATGAAGACCGGAGCTTACATACTTGATAAAACATATCGTCCTCATTAAAGGTTAGAAAGGTTTTCCTTTCGTGTTTCGTATTTACCATTCTATCATTAAAATAGTCTATGATATTGTTTATGTGATCCAATGCTCGAGTAAAATGTGGAATATTGAGTCATTATATGACCAATGCTCGAGTAGAATGTGGAATATTGAGTTAGTTCTCTTAGATTGTCTGAACAACATACGCGTTCATGTGTTGATGTTTTGCCTATTGTGAACGCATTCTCGTAACCTCTCACAGTATGGCCCATGGAGCTCATGTCCACAATTTTCTTTGAGTTCGTATACTTGTGTATAAACTCCTTAGCATGGCCAAACTTGTTTAGCCATTGCCATCCTTCATTAGATCAAGGCGAGTCTTCTCACAACCTTTAGGTTTCGACCAACAGGTTAGAAGAAGATTGAGTTGGACCTCAATGCAAGCATATGGACTTTTCTAAGTCGGAAACTTGCTTGAGCCTCACTCAAGGTTGCTTAACATTAAACCAAAGCCTCCCTTGGTGATCACTATAAATAGATGACCTTCTGCAAGATACAATCTCAATCTTCTACACATCTGTGTATCCTTGCATAAAGGTTGGTCGTCATCTCGAAGTCCTTTTCTTGGACTACGACTATTTGAAAGACTTCACTTGAGGATCGTGAAACAAAGGTCGGAAGTAAAATTCTTGATACTGTATCTTGGGTCGATTGAATTATTTCAATCTTATCACGACCAAGATTTGATATAAGCTTCGTACGACAAATCCGTATCATAAGTCCTAGAAGTTCCGTAACACAATATTCACGAACTATGTCTTGTACTAAGTTCGTCAAGCGTTAGGAGGTAAAACTGTTTAGGCTAGATCAATAAGCCCTAATCAGCATATCGATTTCCATTAACCTTGACTTTAAGTCTAAAGGAAATCACAATCGTATTCTTGTTTAATTACAATCGAGTACACCAGGTGTCCTGTTAGAGGCAGGGTAGCGCTAGTCTTCACGAATGGAAGTGGAGCAACTCCTAGACCTGTAAAGGACGTCAGCTAGGGGAATCAAGTACGTAGGTTTCTGCGGGAGCCAAGGACGTAGGAGCACAATGGTAGCTGAGTTGCTTGTAGGGTAAATTCAGTCTCGATATATTCCAGTCCAAAGTCTGGGAGTAGGATAGCGTATGTATTCGCTTAATACTGTGGGTGTCACACCTGGACGAGGTCCCGGGGTTTTTCTGTTGGTTTGCAGTTTCCTTGTTAACAAAATTCTGGTGTCTTGTGTTACTTTTCCCTTCCACATTATATTGTATGATCTATATAATTAGAGTATTGTAAGTTGTTGATTCAACCCCTTGAGTGAATCCATCTTTGTTGAGATTTACAAGAACTCGTTCTTGTTGGAATTCGGTTCTCAGAACTGTACTCGGGTTGTTGCTTGAGTATTGATTTGTGAGATCGTTCAAGAAACCTAATCAACTAGGTTCACGAATTAAAAAGTTGGTGGTATATCTCGGTATCCCTTCTTTTTCAATTGGTATCAGAGCAGGCAAACACTCGAAGTACGTAACTGTCTGTGTTTGTTTCTATCTAAAAGGATGTCTCTTTTAGAAAGATTGTTCGTGAAAACCTATTTTGACATACCAATACGTCCTCAAATGGTTTCACAACATGCGTTGTTTGATCAGTTACTCGGGACAAGACTACCAAAGGTTCTTTCATCTCCAACTTGAATTGGAAAAGAATAGACGCGATCTACTCAATCACCATCTGGAGATCATTCAAAACCAATTAGAAGTTCTTGTTGTGAATTCTACTGGATTTGGTAAAAAGAAACTTCCTCTTCTAAAAAACACTGCTTTAAGTGTGGAAGGAAAGGCCGTCTCAAAAAGGACTGCACTGTCTGTATCCCCATTAAAGGAAGCTTAAGCTATTACAGTGATGAGCTTTGTCAACACTTTGGGAGATTAATTCATTCGGACCCAATCTTCACAGAATTGAGGATGAACTATACAAAGATGTGATGTGCGAGCATAAACATGCTTGCAAAAAAATTCTTTAATTAGAATTAATATACATCCTTAATCTTTTTCTGCTCTTCGAAAATGAAAGGATGGTATATAACTTTAAAGACAAGTACGATTTCTTCTCTATCTATTGTAGAGATAATTTTGTTTAGTTTACTTTGTGGAACTCTAGTACTGTTGACCTTCCATTATTTAATGGTACGACAATGTTCCTTTATTTTTGATAAGTCAATAAAACAAAATTATCTCTCGTATTGTTGAGCAATGATCTCCAAAGAGATGAATCCATGCTCAAGCAGTTAAGTGACTGTTTGTCCTGATGGTTTATGATCAGAAAATCCAATGTGATTGTCATAATTGTCTTATAGCATCTAGACTCCTGATTTGCAGTGAGCACCTAAAAGATGCTACCACATCCAGAAAGGTCCAAAATGTAATGACTTGATGTGGGTATCAACACTCTTAGTGCAAAAAATGGTCTGATTTTTTGGGACCAGTGGTTTTTAGGTTTTTCCCTTTTTTCACGAGTTTTTCAATTTTAGGATATTTTGATTGGGATTTCAATGGCAAATCACGGTGCAACAACAAGTAATTAGTCAACTTCTTACGCGGACAGAGTAAAGGGGAAGAAGCCATATATGATTGTGCAGGAAGACCTAATCACGTTACCAATATCAATTGTTAATGGAGAACCTACGCTACAGGTACCAGTCGAGTTTGCTAAAGAAGGATGTGAAATTTTTCAATACAGTTTGATTGGCAGGTTGAGTTTTAATGGGCTAAAGCTAGCTGAGGTGAAGAAGACATTGGAAGATCAATGGAAGTTGGGAGAAAACAAGGTAAAACTGGCTCCAACGACAAGAGGATTTTTTGTGATAAAACTAACGTCAAAAGAAGATAAGGAGCATGTTTGGCATGGGGGAAACTGGTACGTAAATAAACAGGAGCTGAGGGTTCAAAAATTTTATCCTAATTTCGATCCTGAAAGGCAAACTACATCAAAAGCTTCGGTGTGGGTTAGTTTTCCTGGATTATATATTGAGCTTTGGACCAATAAAATTTTGATTGCAAGAATTATTGGAAGGCCAATTGTCATTGATCAAAAAACCTTAGATCATGACTTTGGTAATTACGCAGCTGTTTTAATTGAAGTTGATTTTGCAAAGAGTACACCATCAAGAATTTTGATTGAAGCGAATGGTAAGGAGTTATGGCAGGCAGTTGAGATACAAGATGTAGAGAACGTTAATTTTTGTTCTCACTGCAAAATAATGGGACACAAATTCAAGGAGTGTAATGTGGCAGCTAGAATTGTGTTGAATAATAATGCTAATGAGAAGAAACAACAAGTGGTGAAACAGTATCCTAATGCGAACCAGAATCATATGTTGAGAATTGAGGGTTCTAACACGAGCTGACAAGTGGTGCAGAAAAAGAAGAGTTTGTCACAACCTGGTAGTCCTAAACATGGCAGTTCTAATGACTTGGTACGTAAAACTGCAGCAGATAATCCTAACGGAGCTGGGAATTCAAGTTCTGAAGCTTTCGGGAGTCCTACTGTGAACAAATTTGAGGCCCTTAATCACATTGAGAATGACCAGGAGGTGGAGGTGAATGGGGCTGATGATGTGTTGGAAAATTTAGAAGTGGCGCTGGTTATCCATGACAGTGTGTCAGGTACTAAGAAAACTGACGCTCATCAGGTTGTTTCAGACCAAACAGTGCAGGAATTACCGAAGAAAGTGTTCCAACCACGTAGTGTAAATAATCCAGCTGAGGCTATAAGTGGTGATGCCGAGTTTTTTTATAAGAACAAGAAGAAGTGGGCGGATGAGATGGAAGATGAGGATAACGAGATGCCAGAACAAATTGATGTGACAGTAGCTATTGATGTGATTGTTGCTACGGAAAACAAAATAGGTGAACAATCTTTTATCAAAGAAGGGTCTTGAACAACATGAAAATGGTATTCATATTCTTTCAATGGTGGAAAACTCGAGTTTGGGTGTTAAGGCGGCTATGGGTGTTTCACCACGGATTAGGAAACCTGACGATACGGTAATAAAATATAGCAAAGCAAGGACAACAGCAAAATTAACTACAAAATCTACAGCGAATTCTGTAGGAGTTCAGGTGTGCATGTGGGTAGTAAAAAACCTAATTCTAAAGGTTTATAATGCGTGTTCCCTTTTAGAACATTAATGGAGTTGCTCGTGATGCAGCTCGTTTCAAACTGAAACAATTATTACGTGATTTTAAGCCTTCTCTAGTGTGTGTTGTCGAGCCTAAGGTGGTTCTTTCACCTGATTTTATTGCAAGGTTGAGATTGGATGTAGAAGGTTATAGTTCTCAGCTAATTCATAATTCTACAGATACGTGTGTTGGGAATTTGTGGATTATTTGGTCTTCGGATTGAAATAGTCTTACTGTGGTAAATTCAAGCAGACAAGCAATCACGGTTGAAGTTAATGATTTCTTTTGTTCATGCGATTTTGGTGCAAACTGTCAGAAGAAACTTGTGGCGGCATCTTGAACTTGAAAGTTTAAATAAATCGTGGCTCATTCTTGGAGATTTTAATTGTGTTCTTCGGGCTGATAAGAAGAAGGGTGGTTTACCTCCTATTACTTCATCTATAATGAGTTTAGTGCTTGGATGGATGATAATGGTCTCATTGAGGCTGAGGCGTTGGGCAGTAAATTTACTTGGGCAAATGGTCGGCATGGTGTTGCTCGTATTGTTTCTAAGATTGATAGAGCTATTATTAATGCAGAGTGGCTAGCTACTTTTGATAATTGGCGGTGTAAATCTCTTCCTAGGGAAGTTTCTGACCATTGTACTTTATGTGGTTATCCATTTACTGTTGATAGGCCTACTAGAACTCTGTTTTGTGTGCAGAAGATGTGGTTTAGTCACCCGGATTTTCTTTAGTTCTCGACAGTTAAAGTGAAGTCCTTTTGGGTTCTCCTGCTTATGTTTTTACAGCTAAGCTTAAAAGATTAAAGATTGTTATGAAACTATGGAATCAGGAGGTGTTTGGTAATGTTTATACTCGCTTAAATCAGGCCGAAAGACAACTTGAGGTTGCTACTTTGGTTTCTGATGACGATCCTTCTGATATTCAAAAGTTTAACAAGGTAAAAGAAACTAAAGTAGTGGTTCATGATACTAGATGTCAAATTGCTACCATGTTGAAGCAAATCTCGAAACAAATGGATTATGGATGGAGCTAGCAACACGAATTATTTTCATAATAATATTCGTATCAGACGTAGTAGAAATACTATTTCTGAGCTAGTAGGTTCAAATGGTGTCACAATTGACGATCAAAATTAGCTGAGGGAGCATATTGTGAACCATTATATCTCTAAGTTTAATGGGGATGATTCCATTCTAGATGACTCTTTATTTGATGTAGACCATGAGGTTATCAATGAAGAGGAAATAACTGCCATGGATGCAATTCTATATGAGGAGGAAATCCGTTCTGTTGTATTTGACTTGGGGGCTGATAGCAGTCCAAGTCCAGATGGTTTTGCAGGTTTCTTTTATAGACACTGTTGGGATATTATCAAGGATGATTTGATTGTCGCAATCCTTTTTTGTTGGCAATACAAAAAGATTCCCAATGGAGTTAATTCTAGCCTCATCATGCTTCTCCCAAAGGTAAAAGGTGAAAACGAGGGTACCGAGTACTCCACCAATCTTTTATTTTAGTCCACCTATAAGTCAAACCTTGAACGGTTCCTGTACTCAAGAACTCAAGAACAAGACCTCCTTCAGATCTGATTGATTCACACAAGGGAGTCAACACAAGAATCCGAAACACTACGCCAAATCGACCCATGTGCAACGGATATATCCGTTGCACAGAATTTGTGCCACGGATATTTCCGTTTAAAAAGTGGCGTTGCACATGTGCACAACGGATTGTGCAACGGATATATCCGTTGCACAATTAATTTGTGCCACGGATATATCCGTTGCACAAATTGTTTTCATCCGTTGCACAGAGCTAATTTGTGCCACGGTTATTTTATTTTGAGCAACGAATATATCCGTTGCATTTTTTTTAATAGGAATTAAAAAAAAATAATAATAACAAAATCAGATATAATTGTATTCAACCCAAAATTCCCGTATTACAAAATTTTGCACATTTGCATTAAACCCAATAACTGATCTTTACAAGGCTAGCTAATTCAGCCTTTAATGTTCATTCTACAAAATAAGAAAATACAAGGGATAAGGTATCTAACACTTACCATCCTTATCATCGTAATAACATCATACCCACCTTCTCCCAAGTCAGACTCGTTTTCCCTTTCCGATGCTCGACTTCCAGATTTCCGAGACCTCCTTGACCATGATTCTTGTCCCACTAATATGCTTCCGTCTTGACTGCTTCAACCATCCATGAAATCTTCTGAGAAACATTGACTCATCCGAGTTATAATACCATCCTTCGTTGGCTTTGTCTGCCACGAGCTTGCTTAAGATTTGCAAGAACATTCGGTATGGTGGAACATCTTACTGGTTCCGAATTCAGATCCTGAAAATGCACCACCAAAGCTCCCTGTAATTGGACAAATAAAATAATCAGGGACCTACAATGCAACACTACTATAGCAGATTATGGCAATCAAGATTCATGATCTAAGAGTTTAAACTTCTAACTACAGTTGAACTAGGTCCACGGTCTTGCTTTGTTGGCTACTAAGGCAGCCAGGCATCATTGTGCTTGTGTTTTTGATATTAAAGATAGGAAGAAAAGACTGCCAAATGAGACTTAAAACTACGTTGATGATCGTCAAAAAACTAAATGTGAATGCATAAGCCTATTTGTGTACCTTATCAACTTCTCATATCGCCATCTGAAAGAAATCCCATGTGTTATAACTACAATTTTAATCGCTACAGCAGTTTGGAGTTCCACCTGAGTGATTTTTGAACAAATTTCAAACATTATTAACCCAAATGAGTTCAACTGGAACTGAGGTAGAAGTACCTTAAGGAGGTCGACACCTTCTCTGCTATATACTTTTGTTGAAGATTGGCACCTTTTTGTTGAACCTTATCAGGATGGACGCACAAGGTTGCCTTTCTGTACACTTTCTTGACTGAAGCACCAGCAATCAAATCAGTTAAGGAAACAGGCTGCCAGCCGCATTCAGGCCAAAGTACCTGCACATATATTCGACGGCAGTTGATTAGACTAGGTTCCAACTATATCACCTTTTATTACGATCAACGGTTGAGGTAAATGACGACACTTTGTATATAATTATTTGAAACAATAAAGATGATAACTTGATTTGGTAATAAAACATTGTAATTTCTTGAAGCGAAAATATGTATGTTGCAGAGTTCATCATCACAAAATATAGGAACCCCAGAAACAGGGCATAAGAGTGTAAAGAATTACTGGGATGGCAATACAGTGAAAAATAGTGGGAGTTGACAATAAAGCAGCGAAGTTTAAGCAGTGGGGTTTAATATACTAAGTTTAGGCGGATTATGTTAATAACCTATATTGTTCACTCGGGCTATCCTAGCAGTAGAGCATCATAACCTATGCAACTAATTAGCCGCTTGCTGAAATTTCCATCACAAGTTCGACAAAACCGTCATGGACTTCTCTAAGCACACAACTACACGGAGAAAACTAATATATGAGTAAAGAATCCAGATGAGATTGTTGTACACATACATAAAAAATGAGAGATGCCAGAAACAAAAATAAAAATATATATAACGCACGTATTGCAATGTCGATAGCAGCGCACGCAAGTTGGTTTCTTTTCCTGCAGCCCAGCGCCTTATCTCCATATCCAGTGTCTCCGCAATTCTCTGGAATGAGCACAAGGACAGGATAAATCTCAGTTCAAGCTTATGCCAAGAAGATAGTTTACGAAGCAAGGTAAATAGCAATTAACATAACCCTGCCAACACCTAATGCAATAACTCACAGACCTAATATGCTTGGTAATGCTCACATATACAACAACTTCATTTATAACTACTTACACTCCAGTTTAGAAACTGGAGTATGAGAAGTCCTTGTTTCTCAGTT
>JAJJMA010193046.1:0-12351 GCA_023529015.1 Papaver nudicaule | reverse complement strand
TAGCAACTGCAGCATTTCAGCAATTGAAGGTGGCAATGACTACAACACCAGTGCTAGCATTGCCTGATTTTTCACTTCCATTTGTGATTGAAACAGATGCTTCAGGCACTGGTATTGGAGCTGTGCTAATGCAGCTGAATAGAGCAATTGCATTTTTCAGTAAACCTTTGGGCCCTAAAGCAAGGAGTCTATCTACTTATGAAAGAGAGTTGATGGCCATTGTTCAATCAGTCACTAGATGGAGGAACTACTTACCACTAGTGGATTTTGGCTGTTTTACGACCGTCAGGGCATGTAGCAAAACACGCTATTACGACGCACACAATCAGTAGCATAAAGGGTCGCTTCTGAGGCGTGTTATTTTTCTACGACGCACGGTATGGGAAGCAGATGAACGACGCGCATTAACCGTGGTACCTAAATGACTATTAGGATCGGTCGTATCCTTGGTTTTGAATATTAAAAAAAATGGAATCAGCTTTGTCTGAATTCCTTCAGTCAGAAGCTGATTCCATCTGTCTCAAATGACAATCAAATTAAAGTGAAATAAAACTTAAATTCATAAATTTCAATGACATTCAAAATAAAATGAAACTCTATAATCTCAGAGAACATTCAAATACAAATTTAGGTTCAAATTGAACAAAAAAAGGATTGGAATCAGGAGTTCACTACAATTCTTAGAATCTAATGTTTACATAGTTTCACTCTTGCATCACCTTTAAAACAATAAATATGGCCTGCACATACAAAGTAGGTAAGGGCGTACTTCAATCTGTTTCGCAGGAAAAAAATCAAGGAAAGGCATTGTCAGTAAGCATTCAGTCCCTTACAACCCTACAGATAACAAAATCTACATTGATCGTTTACTTGGAGGCGCATTTGTAACACTAACGCCTACCGACATGTTAACTAGTACTTCAACCATATATATTTGTCATTAAGGAAAGACAAAATGAACAAACACCAAAAAAAAAAAAAACTCACTTGGATTTTAGTTCAAACTCGGTGCCAACATAAGACTAGCTTTGCTTCGAAACATTTTCAGCATCTTAGTCTGATGAGAACTCAACTAAGTCAGTACAACAGAAGACCTTTTTATCTCCAACATGTTTAGGTAGCCTTACGCTATTCACCTGAATAAAGCACAAGACTAGTCAAATACGAATCTTAACACATTTCAAATGATGATAATCCTAACTAAAATAGCACAGACCATTTAACATATGAGATTAACAGCCAAGTCAGTCAAAACTTAAAAAGGGTGCAAGAGAAAGAATACTGTTTCAGGTGCTACAAATTCTCCGTGAAGCCGTTCTCTGTGACTGCTTCTATCCCAATTACTTATTTCGCCTCGTTCTTTGGTCTCAATTCATCATTCTTCTACAATGCAGAATTTAGTTAAGAAACCAAAGCTCTACTTCTTAGAAGGATGGCAGTCTGAAGTATGAGTCTTGAAAAAAGTTGAGAAAGTGAGAAAACTTAAAATTCAATAAACCCATAACCAAGAATTCAAACCAAATTAAACACAAATAATTTTTATAAACCCTAACAAAAAAACGATTACCTGTTTGAAAGAAGTAAAACCCAATCTTCAAAATACTTTCCTCTCCTTCATAAAAAGCTTTACTTGTCTCATGTAAACGACCAAACTGATGTGTATTCCGTGTGCAATGGAAGTCCAGGCTTTACATGTTGCACCACAATTTATTCAAGAGTCCTATTGATTGACAACAATATAACCATCAATACGGCATTAACTATGACTGTTCAAATCAGAACCTTCATACCTCCAGATGATGACATCAGTGACACAGACATTTGGAAAATACAAAAGGCAAAAAATTTACTTACATGCTCAGACTTTTGATGCATATCTGTGTCTTTGTTTTTCCTGGCCTTGGAGTGTAAAAAGTAGAAGAAAAATCAGTTAGTATACAGGTTAAAAGGCCATGTAATGGATTGATGACAATGTGAAAGCTTGAATGCCTAAACGCAATGCTATCAGAAGGATACACTGAGACGTAATTTCAGCAGTATCTAATTCCAGTCCATTATTTGATTGGAACAACAGTTTCTCTAAGATAAAAAAAAAAACATAAATTTTTCAACCAATATTCACCCTACATAGTTTGAAGGCATACTAAATTGACAAACTAAAACATCTAACTCAATAAACCAAAATTACCTTGGGAGTGGTAGTCAAGGAGAATTGAAGTTAAGGAGCTCTTGCACTCCATGGCAAAAACTTGCACCTGCTTTACACACTACTCCTGACCGGAAATGACTTTTCCTTACACTGCCCATATTTTTGTAGAGATACAAATCAGTTGCAGACTTGCAAGTATTAATGTGACAGAGTAATCGACTCGAAAAAGTATTGTGTCAGTTGGATTATGAAGAAGGGTGAATAATAGTTACCAGTTATAAAACACAACTGGGAAGAGGATGGTATGAGCTATGAAACCCCAAGAAAACCATGGTTACTACCTGGAAACAAAAAAAGGGGGTTTTTATTAGAGTATCAAGCTAGATAAAACAAATCTTTAAATGTGACATTTTCATGTTTGCAAAATTTTCATTGTGACATTTTTACAAACAGATATCGACCACTGGGATATGTTTGATTCATAAAAAAATTTGAGATTCAAATGATGGGATACACAAACTTTTAGCAGGAAACAAAGATATGGATGGGATTCTACCACATAACCCGTGGACAAAAAGAAGTAGTACAAAGAAGAGACCATACCACATAAATGATTGACCTTCTTGGCCATCTCTTTAATCTCCTTCTTGACCCCAATCCCTACAAAAAAAAAAAAAAAACATTTCCAAAAATTATCCCCAAATCAACCAAACCCTAAAAACATAAAATTCAAAATAAAATTTAACCACAATTAAAGATCAGTACATAATAAACACTAATACAGTTAAACCCAGCCCAGATTTCCAAAAAAATTAAAATAATTCACAATTATCCCCAAAAATAAACCCTAAAACTTAAAATCAGCATGGAATGCTAATCAAAGCTAAAAATCATAAAACTATAAAGAAATACTTACATCAAAGCTAAAAATCATAAACCTATAAAGAAATACTTACATATATAGATCAAAAGAGGTGGGTTCTTATCGTTCATCAATTCACAGGCAAAAAAAAAAAAAAAATTGAGGTCAAGAGCAAAAAAAAAAAAACAAATCGAGAGAGATTCAGATCGATTGCGGCTGTCAAAGAAGTGAGAGAGAACGAAAATGATTCTAGAAGAGAAGATGAATGCTAAAATAAGGTGTTGTTGGTGGTGATGCAGGTGGTGGATTGATGATGTGCGGGTGAATAATGGTGCGGGAGTGAGCGGAGAAGAAGAAAAGAAGAGATATTTTATGTGGTTAGGTTAGAAATTTTCTTCGGTATTTATTATGTAGATGGACGGCTAAGATCTACCATGGAAAATACCATGATCATCCGTTGTGTAAGGGTAGCATACCCGATTTATGGAAAATACCCTAAATCAGCCCATAACAAGGGTGGTATAATTTTTACTAATTTTGTCTATTTTATTTCTAGTGATACTACCCTTTTTAGTGGTTATAACACTAACCACCATTAATGGGGGTCATACCATAGGGTCGTAAAACAGCCAAAATCCACTAGTGTACAAGGCCACCATTTCATTATTAGAACTGATCATCAAAGCATCAAGTTTTTCCTGGAGCAGAAAATTACCACTGGTCTTCAACAAAAATGGCTCATGAAGTTGTTAGGCTTTGATTATGAAATCAGCTACAAGAAAGGGGTGGAAAACAAGGTTGCTGATGCTCTTTCCAGATTAGACCACACCACAGTTTCCTGTAATCAGATTGCTCTCTCTAGTCCTTCTTGGGTTCAGGATATCATAGACAGTTATACAGAGGATACAGCTGCACAACACCTTATTACTCAGTTGACAATAAAGGAGGCTGCAGTACCTCATTTTTCTTACAAGGGTGGCATTATTAGATACAAAACTAGAATTTTTGTTGGCTCTGCTGCCAACACTAGATATCATATCATGCAATCCATTCATTCTTCAGCTGTTGGGGGACATTCAGGTATACAAGCTTCTTATGTCAAAGCTCAGACTTATTTTTATTGGCCTGGTATGAAAAAAGATATCAAGATGTTTGTGGCAGAATGTGATGTCTGTCAAAGGAATAAAGGGGAATTATCCCACCCTGCTGGGTTACTACAACCATTGCCCATTCCTGAGTATCCATGGCAACACATCTCAATGGACTTCATTGAAGGTTTACCCATGAGTGAAAGAAAAACCATTGTGTTGGTAGTGGTGGATCGCCTGACCAAATATGCTCACTTCATCAGCATGCATCATCCTTACACAGCAGCATCTGTGGCTTCAGAGTTCCTCAGCCACATTTTCAAACTTCATGGCCTACCAGCTTCAATCATTTCAGACAGGGATAAGGTATTTACTAGCTTATTTTGGCAAGATCTTTTGAAGACTCTAGGCACTGAATTAAAGCTTAGCACTGCTTATCACCCTCAAACTGATGGGCAAACAGAAAGAGTTAACTCTTGCTTGGAAACTTATTTAAGATGCACTATTGGTCATAAACCCAAACAGTGGGTGAAATGGTTACCACTGGCTGAATGGTGGTACAACAACAGCTATCACACTAGCATCAGAATGACTCCTTTTCAAGCTTTGTATGGGTACTCTCCTCCTCATCTAGCTTTCCCTGGCACTGCAACTTCTTCTGTTGCAGCAGTTGAAGAATACATTCAGCAAAGAGATGCATTGCTTGATATTCTGAAAGAAAACTTACAGAAAGCTCAAGAGAGAATGAAATGGTTTGCTGATGGGAAGAGAACTGACAGAGAATTTGTTGTAGGTGACCTTGTCTACTTGAAGCTACAACCATACAGACAAGCTTCAGTTTCTTTGAGGAAAAACTTCAAATTGTCTGCTAGATATTATGGTCCTTTTCCTGTTGTTGAGAAGATTGGAGCTGTTGCATACAAGCTAGAACTCCCTCCATCAGCTAGGATTCATCCAGTTTTTCATGTGTCTCAGTTGAAGAAGAAAATTGGCAGCATCCATGTGCCTTCCCCAACTTTACCACTAGTGGATCATGAAGGGCAAATCATTGTACAACCTGACAGAGTTCTTGAGGGCAGAGTAATTCAGAGGAAAGGACAGTCAGTGGAACAGATTTTGGTTCAGTGGACCAATTCCACTCCTGAGAATGCATCATGGGAGGACAAGTTGCATATTAAAGCTCACTTCAAGGATTTCCTTCCTTGAGGACAAGGAAAATTTTGAGGGGGAGGTATTGTCATATGTCTATTCCTGTTGGGTGTGATTTGGGTCAGCCCTTATCGTTGTTTGGGGTTGTGCGATATCCTCCTTGGATTCCAACGGAAACGGTCGATGGCCTGGCACGTGTCTTCATGCCTTTGGCATGTATGAGTGAGACGTTAGCCTATTTATATTACTGTTTCTCTCTCTGGGTGGTTAGCTAATGAGATATTTGACATTTCTTCTGCTACAGGCTCAGCCGTAGTTTATCTGCATTTTATTTTCTTTATCAAACTGTCTTCAATTTTACCAAATTGTCATTTAATTTTATCAAATTGTCTTTTAATTTCATATGTCTTCATTTTAATTGTTCAAATCCGTTGTTACAAGTAGTAATTGGTAATCATACCATTACATTTGGTATCAGATTCAGCTACATCCATGGGAGGTGCTACTAAGAGCTCAACTGAAAAGGATCTAGAGAATCGTACGAAAGCATTGGAGGTTCAATTGGGAGATTTTCATACTAAACTTGATGGCATCG
Source organism: Papaver nudicaule (assembly GCA_023529015.1). Lineage (NCBI taxonomy): Eukaryota > Viridiplantae > Streptophyta > Magnoliopsida > Ranunculales > Papaveraceae > Papaver > Papaver nudicaule. The sequence continues at coordinate 6,508 of JAJJMA010193046.1, read as the reverse complement.
GCGACAAATTGGATAAGTATTTCAAAGATGCTGACGAAAAAGAAGACAGAAGAAATCTGGTTAATTCCGAGTTATTAGAAGGATTGATGAAGAAATACGCAATCATCTTTGATGAATCGGTTAAGGAGGGTCAATCTAAACTAGAGGAAACAGCGAACGCTAGTACGCTCAAGCTTGATGAAATGGCAAGAAATAATCAGCTTAAGCTGGATGAAGCGATTCTAACCAGTATTAAAGCCTTACAGAAGCAGATCAGTGATGCTCAGAGACTTTTTTCACAACAGTCAGGTAGTTTTGCTTCTGGTTCTAACTCTGGTTTCCAATTTCATGGTAGTCCTTCTTCTGCTCTATCGTTTAGAGACCATTCACAATCTGTGAAGATGGAATTTCCAAGATTCAATGGTGATAATCCTCGTAGTTGGGTTCAGAAGTGTGACAGATACTTCCAGATTCGTCAGATCGATGAACAACAGAAGGTAACATTCGCTTCTATTCACTTGGACGGTAAAGCAGATCAATGGTTCAATCATTTCCGCGTGGGTAAGGATATTATGACTTGGAAATTTTTTTCTGATAATATATGTGCTCGTTTTGAAAACCCTGCACAAGATAATTTTATTGGAAATTTTAATAAGTTGTCACAAGTTGATTCTGTGGAAGAGTATCTAGAGCAGTTTGAGACCTTAAAATCATTTATGCTTATGAGTAATCCTTCTCTGTCAGAGAATTACTTCGTTAAGAGTTTTATCAGTGGGTTGAAGGAAGAGATCAGAACACAAGTTTTAATGCATAATCCCACCACTTTGGCCCATACTTATGCTCTTGCCAGGATGTAAGAAACTGTGATTCTGCAGCATAAACTCACAAAACCAGGCTATAGGTCTTTTACTAACAATTTTCATACCACTAGACCTCAATCTTCTCCTACTTTTCCACCACCTCCACTTCATACTTCTCCTACTCCTAATTCTGGCCAAAAACAGTTCACTACTAGCTCCAGATTTAGTCCACCATCACTTCCCATTAAGAAAATTAGTCATGAGCAAATGGACTCAAGAAGAGCTAAAGGTTTATGCTACTATTGTGATGAGGCTTTTGTTAAAGGTCATGTGTGTAAGAAAAAGACCCTATACATGGTTGTAGGAGAACTACTTGACTCAGAAGAGGCTGAAAGTTCTGAAGAAAATTTTCAGGAAGTGGTGAACTCTCCAGTAGAATCTGACATGGAAGTTTCTCTCCATGCCCTCACTGGAACTGCTTCTGCTGAAACTCTGAGAATTCCAGGTCTTCTTCAGAAGAGAGCAATATCTGTTCTCATTGATACAGGTAGCACTCATAGTTTTATTGATACTGATTTGGCTATTGCTCTTCAGTGTACTATACAGCCTACTCAACACCTACTGGTCACAGTAGCTAATGGGGCTAAAACTGTCAGCACTGGAGTTTGTTGTCAGCTGAAATGGACTATGCAAGGGTACCAATTCTGTGAAGATATTAGATTACTTCCTCTTGGAGGCTGTGACATGGTGCTTGGTGCAGATTGGTTAAGGAAATTAGGTGATATTATGTTAAATTTCTCTAAGTTACTCATTTCTTTTAAATATCATGGTCAACATATTACTCTCACTGGGGCTTCTAGCAATTCTTCTTTGTTATCTATGACTAGTGCTGCTGTCAAAGATTTCTTTAAGAAGCATACACATGGCATTGTGGGTCAACTTTTCTCAGTAACTGCTTCATCAACTCCTCAACCTATACCTTCTGTCATTTCTCAGTTACTAGATCAATATTCTGATGTTTTTGCTGAACCAACAAGCTTGCCACCTCAGAGGAGTCTTGACCATAAAATCATCTTGAAACCAAATTCAGAACCACCAAATTTGAGACCCTACAAATGTCCATATATCCAGAAATCTGTCATAGAAAAGCTGGTGTTTTGACATGCTTGCTGCTGGTATTATTCAACCTAGTCATAGCCCTTTTGCTTCTCCTATTCTGTTGGTTAAGAAGAAGGATAATACATGGAGATTTTGTGTTGATTATAGAAGGTTGAACAGCATTACAGTTAAAGACAAATTTCCCATTCCAATTATTGATGAACTGTTAGATGAACTTCATGGAGCTCAATATTTTTCCAAGTTGGATCTTAGGTCAGGATACCACCAAATCAGAGTGCATACTCCTGATATCCCTAAGACTGCTTTCAGGACACATCAAGGTCACTATGAATTCAGAGTTATGCCTTTTGGTCTTACTAATGCCCCTGCTACTTTTCAGGCCTTAATGAATGAAGTTTTTCAACCTTATCTGAGGAAATTTGTGCTGGTTTTCTTTGATGATATTTTGATCTACAGTGCTAGTTTACAAGCACATGTCCTTCACCTGGAAGCTGCACTCAAACTTCTCCAACAACACCAGCTTTGTGCCAAAATGTCCAAGTGTTGTTTTGCACAACAGGAGTTAGAATATTTGGGCCATATTATTACAGCTCAAGGAGTGATGGCTGATCCAGCCAAAATTGAATGTATGCTCAATTGGCCTGTCCCTAAAACAATCAAAGAGTTGAGAGGGTTTTTGGGTCTTACTGGCTACTACAGAAAGTTTGTGAAAGGCTATGGGATAATCAGTAAACCTCTAACTGATTTGTTAAGGAAAAATGCTTTTGATTGGTCTCCTTTAGCAACTGCAGCATTTCAGCAATTGAAGGTGGCAATGACTACAACACCAGTGCTAGCATTGCCTGATTTTTCACTTCCATTTGTGATTGAAACAGATGCTTCAGGCACTGGTATTGGAGCTGTGCTAATGCAGCTGAATAGAGCAATTGCATTTTTCAGTAAACCTTTGGGCCCTAAAGCAAGGAGTCTATCTACTTATGAAAGAGAGTTGATGGCCATTGTTCAATCAGTCACTAGATGGAGGAACTACTTACCACTAGTGGATTTTGGCTGTTTTACGACCGTCAGGGCATGTAGCAAAACACGCTATTACGACGCACACAATCAGTAGCATAAAGGGTCGCTTCTGAGGCGTGTTATTTTTCTACGACGCACGGTATGGGAAGCAGATGAACGACGCGCATTAACCGTGGTACCTAAATGACTATTAGGATCGGTCGTATCCTTGGTTTTGAATATTAAAAAAAATGGAATCAGCTTTGTCTGAATTCCTTCAGTCAGAAGCTGATTCCATCTGTCTCAAATGACAATCAAATTAAAGTGAAATAAAACTTAAATTCATAAATTTCAATGACATTCAAAATAAAATGAAACTCTATAATCTCAGAGAACATTCAAATACAAATTTAGGTTCAAATTGAACAAAAAAAGGATTGGAATCAGGAGTTCACTACAATTCTTAGAATCTAATGTTTACATAGTTTCACTCTTGCATCACCTTTAAAACAATAAATATGGCCTGCACATACAAAGTAGGTAAGGGCGTACTTCAATCTGTTTCGCAGGAAAAAAATCAAGGAAAGGCATTGTCAGTAAGCATTCAGTCCCTTACAACCCTACAGATAACAAAATCTACATTGATCGTTTACTTGGAGGCGCATTTGTAACACTAACGCCTACCGACATGTTAACTAGTACTTCAACCATATATATTTGTCATTAAGGAAAGACAAAATGAACAAACACCAAAAAAAAAAAAAACTCACTTGGATTTTAGTTCAAACTCGGTGCCAACATAAGACTAGCTTTGCTTCGAAACATTTTCAGCATCTTAGTCTGATGAGAACTCAACTAAGTCAGTACAACAGAAGACCTTTTTATCTCCAACATGTTTAGGTAGCCTTACGCTATTCACCTGAATAAAGCACAAGACTAGTCAAATACGAATCTTAACACATTTCAAATGATGATAATCCTAACTAAAATAGCACAGACCATTTAACATATGAGATTAACAGCCAAGTCAGTCAAAACTTAAAAAGGGTGCAAGAGAAAGAATACTGTTTCAGGTGCTACAAATTCTCCGTGAAGCCGTTCTCTGTGACTGCTTCTATCCCAATTACTTATTTCGCCTCGTTCTTTGGTCTCAATTCATCATTCTTCTACAATGCAGAATTTAGTTAAGAAACCAAAGCTCTACTTCTTAGAAGGATGGCAGTCTGAAGTATGAGTCTTGAAAAAAGTTGAGAAAGTGAGAAAACTTAAAATTCAATAAACCCATAACCAAGAATTCAAACCAAATTAAACACAAATAATTTTTATAAACCCTAACAAAAAAACGATTACCTGTTTGAAAGAAGTAAAACCCAATCTTCAAAATACTTTCCTCTCCTTCATAAAAAGCTTTACTTGTCTCATGTAAACGACCAAACTGATGTGTATTCCGTGTGCAATGGAAGTCCAGGCTTTACATGTTGCACCACAATTTATTCAAGAGTCCTATTGATTGACAACAATATAACCATCAATACGGCATTAACTATGACTGTTCAAATCAGAACCTTCATACCTCCAGATGATGACATCAGTGACACAGACATTTGGAAAATACAAAAGGCAAAAAATTTACTTACATGCTCAGACTTTTGATGCATATCTGTGTCTTTGTTTTTCCTGGCCTTGGAGTGTAAAAAGTAGAAGAAAAATCAGTTAGTATACAGGTTAAAAGGCCATGTAATGGATTGATGACAATGTGAAAGCTTGAATGCCTAAACGCAATGCTATCAGAAGGATACACTGAGACGTAATTTCAGCAGTATCTAATTCCAGTCCATTATTTGATTGGAACAACAGTTTCTCTAAGATAAAAAAAAAAACATAAATTTTTCAACCAATATTCACCCTACATAGTTTGAAGGCATACTAAATTGACAAACTAAAACATCTAACTCAATAAACCAAAATTACCTTGGGAGTGGTAGTCAAGGAGAATTGAAGTTAAGGAGCTCTTGCACTCCATGGCAAAAACTTGCACCTGCTTTACACACTACTCCTGACCGGAAATGACTTTTCCTTACACTGCCCATATTTTTGTAGAGATACAAATCAGTTGCAGACTTGCAAGTATTAATGTGACAGAGTAATCGACTCGAAAAAGTATTGTGTCAGTTGGATTATGAAGAAGGGTGAATAATAGTTACCAGTTATAAAACACAACTGGGAAGAGGATGGTATGAGCTATGAAACCCCAAGAAAACCATGGTTACTACCTGGAAACAAAAAAAGGGGGTTTTTATTAGAGTATCAAGCTAGATAAAACAAATCTTTAAATGTGACATTTTCATGTTTGCAAAATTTTCATTGTGACATTTTTACAAACAGATATCGACCACTGGGATATGTTTGATTCATAAAAAAATTTGAGATTCAAATGATGGGATACACAAACTTTTAGCAGGAAACAAAGATATGGATGGGATTCTACCACATAACCCGTGGACAAAAAGAAGTAGTACAAAGAAGAGACCATACCACATAAATGATTGACCTTCTTGGCCATCTCTTTAATCTCCTTCTTGACCCCAATCCCTACAAAAAAAAAAAAAAAACATTTCCAAAAATTATCCCCAAATCAACCAAACCCTAAAAACATAAAATTCAAAATAAAATTTAACCACAATTAAAGATCAGTACATAATAAACACTAATACAGTTAAACCCAGCCCAGATTTCCAAAAAAATTAAAATAATTCACAATTATCCCCAAAAATAAACCCTAAAACTTAAAATCAGCATGGAATGCTAATCAAAGCTAAAAATCATAAAACTATAAAGAAATACTTACATCAAAGCTAAAAATCATAAACCTATAAAGAAATACTTACATATATAGATCAAAAGAGGTGGGTTCTTATCGTTCATCAATTCACAGGCAAAAAAAAAAAAAAAATTGAGGTCAAGAGCAAAAAAAAAAAAACAAATCGAGAGAGATTCAGATCGATTGCGGCTGTCAAAGAAGTGAGAGAGAACGAAAATGATTCTAGAAGAGAAGATGAATGCTAAAATAAGGTGTTGTTGGTGGTGATGCAGGTGGTGGATTGATGATGTGCGGGTGAATAATGGTGCGGGAGTGAGCGGAGAAGAAGAAAAGAAGAGATATTTTATGTGGTTAGGTTAGAAATTTTCTTCGGTATTTATTATGTAGATGGACGGCTAAGATCTACCATGGAAAATACCATGATCATCCGTTGTGTAAGGGTAGCATACCCGATTTATGGAAAATACCCTAAATCAGCCCATAACAAGGGTGGTATAATTTTTACTAATTTTGTCTATTTTATTTCTAGTGATACTACCCTTTTTAGTGGTTATAACACTAACCACCATTAATGGGGGTCATACCATAGGGTCGTAAAACAGCCAAAATCCACTAGTGTACAAGGCCACCATTTCATTATTAGAACTGATCATCAAAGCATCAAGTTTTTCCTGGAGCAGAAAATTACCACTGGTCTTCAACAAAAATGGCTCATGAAGTTGTTAGGCTTTGATTATGAAATCAGCTACAAGAAAGGGGTGGAAAACAAGGTTGCTGATGCTCTTTCCAGATT
>JAJJMA010193029.1:0-23940 GCA_023529015.1 Papaver nudicaule | reverse complement strand
AAGAACTGTTCAATGTTGATCTTATAGGTTAAACATTTTTTTTTTGGTGGTGTACTCGGTACCCACGTTTTTTTTTCATACTCATCAGCTTTACAAGACCAATCTCGATATATCACTTTGAGTTTTCTTTATATCCTCGTTCACGAATCATAGATATCACTAAACTAAATTCGCTGCTACACGTATCACATGCCAAGCATATTACAATCCAAATAGCTCATCCATTGTGTTTACCATTGTATCTTTCTTGCCCTTTATACTAGTAGATCTGTCTTATTGTGTTTATCATTCATTTTGATAAAAGAAATTTGTCTACAGTAGCTTTTAAGATGAGTCTAATTTACACATGGGAAATTTGGACCATAATGCAGATGTGCAGGTTAGACAATATTTTAAAGAGTGGTGTACCTTGTACATCAAGGGGTACAAAGACGCGTTGTTCTTGGAATATGGATTTTACGACAAGGTTGTTCATGGGAAGGGCTCAAACGATCCTTGACGACATTATTTGCTGGCGGTAAAATTATGAAAACTTGACGACAAAATGCAATTTACTTCAGCTCTATAATTATGTTGAAGTTATTCTTGATTAAACTGATTTACGTTGTTACACTATTAAGACACAAATATGAAGATAACAATGACAATTTCAACTTCTGATGTTACTCTTTGCCAAACTTGCTGTTCAGCTTTTTGACTTTTAAGTCACCCAGTTGCCAAACTAGCTTATTTAGATTGTACTTTTGCTTCTGGTATCCAAACAAGCTATTTGTTTTGAAGCTTCTTTTTTGCTTCTAGAAGCCAGTTTTATTTGAACTATCCATCCTTACTTCCGTCTTTTTAACTTATAAAGTCGAAAAGCAACCTTGCGGCGTCTCACCAAACAAACCATAAGTGTTTCTGCTCTCTAGAGGTGGAAATCAATACCAGAAGTCAGGATAAAACCACTTTACTGCACAAAATGTTAACTACCGTACTGCTTTTTAAAAATTATTCTGAAAATGTGTTTCCAAACTACCTTTAAACTTTTCGACCTAACTTTGTACACTTAATTATAACAACTTTTTGACTACTCCACAAAATGATTTCTGTTTTATTTTTTAATATTATTCTGAAATCGTATTCACAAACTAACTTCTAGCTTTTCGACTTAACTTCGTAAACTTCCCAAAACAAACAATTCAAAGAGACCCAACAAAAGCACATCAAGCAAACCACAGGACACAGGACCGTCAAAGAAACCGGGAGCCGTGGTAGGTTTGACCAAAGACCTTCGAGAAACCCAATAAACCTATGGTGGGAATTCCGCATGCCAAACAGATGGTGTGAGTTGTCTAGTGTGTCGCAATCTCATCTCGCTCTGCCACCCGCATAAACTATTAACTCTCACTCTGTACAGAAAAGGAAGACCTAACAACGAAAAACCAAAGACATACTCCACGTCTTTGAATTTGGTCCGTGTAAAAATACAGGATACACAAAGAAACACGAACCCTGAACACCTCCTACTATACTATTACTACATTTCTCAGAACTAATTACAAAATTTTAGTTTTCCTTTTTTTATTTTTTTTCCAAATTAGGGTTTCTTTGCTTTTTGAGATACTTCACTATTTATTTTTAATGGCTGATACTTATACTGGTCAAACCTCTTCTAATGGAGGAGAATTCGATGGTGTCGAAGATTTTGTTTTGGTGAGTTACTTACTTCTTAATTTAGGTCGTCTAAATTATTCTGAAAATTGAATTTTGAGTTCGAAATCCCTAAATTGTTTTGGTTTTGTGAATAGTAATAATGGAGAAAGCTTTATTTTGAAATGTAGGAAGATGATGATAGTACTTCGCGAGAACGATTCAATCAGATTAATGATTTAATGCAGAAGGGTAATAAAGCTTTTCGTGATAATCGTCTTGAAGATGTGAGTTTTTTCTTTTTTTTTTATGAAAGCTTGTTGATTTAGTTGCCTTTTGTTTTCTGTGAATTACACTTGCTTCTTTTTTTTGGTGCTCAAGTGCAATTCTGTAACTATTTCGGAATAGGTCTTTTGTAATTGGGCTGAATAGGTTGTATGTATTGACATGCAATTATGAAATATGCATGTAATGATCAGATGATATTCGTAAGAACTTACATTACTCTTAATGATTGCACTGAAACACCTATCATGACAGCGCACTTGAGCAAGCTTTGGCTGTAAATTTTGTTGTATTTGTATTCCAAATCAATTTTTGATATTGGCCCAGTTTTATCGTACAAGGGTAAAGGGTTTTGTTACTTTTGAAAATAAGCGCCTTTCTTATCTAGTGATTTTATTGTTGTTATGCATAATTTTGTCTAGTAATTTAGTAACTTAAATCTTGAAGAGGTTTGTTTGTAGATAATTGATTTTATAAACTGTAAGATGGTACTTTTGCATCAGGAATGGATATACTTACTTACACACCTACCATACTCGTCATTTTAATGCTAAATTTATTCTCATATTGTGGTAATAAACCTCTCAAAGCTATACATGGCTAATGAATTGAAGTTTGTATGCAGTCAATCACTTGTTACTCTAAAGCTCTCGGTCTCAAGCCTGGTGATCCGATTGTTCTAAGCAATAGAAGTGCTGCTTTTACCAGGTGACTTTCCGCACCTCTCTTTATCAGTGGATTCTTTGTATGCTAAGGAAGTGAAGACTAAATTTACTAGGAAACAGATTCTTGGAGCGATATAAGGTGTTTGCCAACTAACTTATCTCTGACTCATCAGGATTAGCGCATTTTTGAAAAATAGATCTGCTTCTGATTCTGAATACCGACCAGTGAATGGGCTAGATCCTACAACACATGCTGAAGTAAGCTCCATCTACTCTCTTTCTTATGTACTACTGATTATGTGAAGCTAAGTGTTGTTTTCTTTTTCAATTACTATATTAGCTTGCATTAAAGGATGCGGAGAAGGTTGTAAACGTACGAAGTAATTCAGCAAAATCATATTTTCTGAAGGCCAATGCTCTCATATTGGTGAGAATCAATTTAATTAATGATTTTTGTTTGTCCCTCTGTTACTTCTAGAGTTCAACAAAACTAGTATTATGGTATGACTGTTAACTTTTTCTAAACTGTTATTGCCATGAACAAGGTGAATTTGACCTTACGTTACATAATATCAACTTCTACTGTTAATTGCAGCTAGAACGATATGAAGATGCACATGAAACTCTTCTTTGCGGGCTTCATATTGATCCTCTTAGGTAAATCTTGATTTCTTCTTTCTCTAGTTTTGTTTTTTCTATTACTTGATTGTGATATCTCATGTGAATTGACGTATCCCCAGTTAGTAATTTGAAATTAACAGCGATTTTTTGCACTGTGTAGCAACCACCTTCAGGAATCCCTCCGTAACTTGGAGGCTATTTCAGGCGGTTCCACGAGAAGGATAAAACATGGGAAACCCCAACGCACTGACGACTTCGACTGCACAGTTTGCTTAAAGTTGTTGTATGAGCCTATTACAACTCCTTGTGGGCATTCGTTTTGCCGTGCTTGTCTGTTTCAGTCTATGGATCATGGTTAGTATTATTCAATATTTGCGACTCTATAATAGTTATTGTGCTATCTTTCTTACTCTTTCTTTATCTATTTTCCAATATATAGGTAATAAATGTCCTATGTGCCGGACAGTACTTTTCATTAGTCCTCGTACATCTTCGATTAGGTAAAATTCCATCCTTTTCCTCTTTTCTTATAATCTATAACATCTATCATAGTAATTATATGCAAGTCTTCGCTAGACCAATCAAAATATTTACCTTTTTCCGTCTTTTGGTTCTATCAGTGTGACTCTCAATAACATAATACAGAAGAACTTCCCAGCAGAATATGCAGAGAGAAAATCAGAAAACGAAACCCTGTCAAACTTGGGCGTTCATCTGATACCTCTTTTTGTCATGGACGTAGTCCTGCCATGCCAGAAGTTATCACTAAATATATTTGAACCCCGCTATAGACTCATGGTGAGTGTTACTTCTTTTTTCCTTTCCTTTATTTCTATGATTATTATGCATTAAGGATTCGTCTTTGTCAAAAATTTCAAGAAGGCATAAACTGTTTGGATGTAATTGTTTTATATTTAAAATTTTACTTCTTCTGACAGGTGAGAAGGATAATGGAAGGAAATCATCGGATGGGAATGGTAGAATGTTAATGATTGGTCTTTTCTCATCTCCTTTTATAATACTAAAAGTCTCTCTTTGTTTATAATTATTATTTTCGTTGAGTGTCTTAATCTTTCTATTTGTTTTTGTTTTGTAGGTTGTCATTGATTCAGCAACAGGTTCTATAGCTGATTTTGCCTGTGAAGTGGAAATAACTGAGTGGGTGTTGATTTTTAGTCTTTCCTTGTAGTTTTTCATGGTTATGGTTCCATATATGATATTTCTAACCTGACACTTTCTTTGCCTCTTTGATATAATAGGTGTGAGCCACTTCCAGATGGACGTTTCTATTTAGAGGTAAATTACTGTTAGTCATCTTGGTTAATTACTGTTGTACATTAGCAAAAAAAATAGCAGACATTAGTTTAGACCATCTAGTTGTCACACACTGATATTCCTTAATGTTAAGGCGATCAATAAACGATGGCAGATTAGTTACTTTCTATAAAAAGTGAGAGGCTCACTCTTTCTGGGACGGAGGGAGTATTAAGAATTTACTCGACCAGAAATAACCTTTGAAAGAGTGAGCTTCTATGACTTCCCAGTTCCCACCAACACAAATAATATTTCCAGGTTGGGCCTGGAATAGTAACATTAGCAAAGTTTTGGCTGTTGTCTGCATGACTAACATGCATGAATGATATCTAGCCCCTTCTGCCACTTTTTGTATGATATAAATAAAAGCAACCTAATGCAGGTTGAAGGACGCCGAAGATGCCGTATCCTCCGGTCTTGGGATCAAGACGGGTTAGTTCCTTTTCTATTTAAACAATTGTGTTGATTCACCATTGATGCAGTTTTTAAAAATTTGTTTTACCTCTGCTTGCATAAAGGTATCGTGTTGCAGAGGTTGAGTGGGTTCAGGATATCAGTCCACTGCAAGGGACAAGAGACTGGGAAGATGTAAGTTCATCGATCTTTGTGCATTATTCCCCCTTTCTTAAATAATTGAACCCTTTGCATTACATTATGGAGCACCTGAAGATTGCTAAGATCTGAAAGCTGACGCATGTTGTTTCTTTTTACCCCTTGACTCGTATGTTTCATTTGGTTCCTGCATGTGTGTTTAGTTGATCAGTTTCTCAACTGTCTGTTTAGTGGAGAAAATTACTTTATAGATAACTTTAGTGTGAGAATTTGACAATTATTCAAATTATGTTACACCATGCAGTTGCAGGCAACGACTAGTGATGCTGCAGATCTTGCTTGTTCATTAATAAGGTGTGCAAAAGAAGCAGCACGGGCAGGTATGAGTTTATGCTCTTTTCGAAAAGGGACAATTTTTTTAGAATTGTTGCTCACATCAATTTTTACTTTCACGACATATCTGCCTAACTTCATTGAAAAATCAAAATTTATCTGATCTCAAAATTTTGGTCTGCCTATGTAAGAGTTTAAGACATAGATCTGTTTTGTCCTTGATCTGATCATACATTAGTCTTGATCTAGAAATGAACATAATGCAAATTTATATGCAGATAGGAGATCAAGGCGTTCAGCAGCTTTACAAGCCGAAAGAATGCCTGGACCACAAGATCCTGAGCTTTTCAGTTTCTGGGTATCAATCAATACACTCTATATTTGAAGCTTATGTTATGTGCAACAAACTTTTTTTTTTTTTTTTTTCTTCTTTTGGGTAATTAGATGACTGATGCTACTTTTCTTCAGCTTGTTAATTTAGTGAACCTGAGGCCATCAGAAAGACTAGATCTTTTGCGGCTAAGAGATAGTCGACAGGTAATCACTATTATTTTTCTGAGAAAGTGAAGGATGCAGCTGTAAATTCTCCGTTTCTGACTTGGACAATATTTACAATTTGCTTTGCTTTATTTACAGAGGATACAGCGAGGGCTTGTACATTTGAAAGCTCAAGAACAAGGCTGTAGTGTTCAATAACAAAGTTGCAGGGTCTCTCAGCCAACAGGTTTCAATCTGTGTGCCATATAAGTAGATATGACAGCACAACTTATATACTCCCTCCGTCCCACATAAATTGAGCTAGTTGGGATTTGCACAATTATTAAGGCAAAGAAGAGAGAGATTAGTTTTTTACTGTTTTTTCCAATTATACCCTTATAAATATATGATAGTAAAATTTAGAAACGACATATCTCTCAAATTATGGCACGTATCTTTGTAAACTTTATATCATTGAAAAGCATTTTAAAACACCTACGCAACGAGTATAAACATGACTATGAAATTATAAATATTTATCATACTAAGTTTCATAACAATAATCAATTTAAAGGGTAAGATTAGAAACATGGTCTATATAATAGAACTAGCTCAATTTATGTGGGACAAAATCAAAATAGAACTAGTTCAATTTATGTGGGACGGAGGGAGTATATATTTATTAAAAGAAAAATTCGTATTCTTTGGATCCACTTTATTCTGTGGAATGTGGATATTGTTCTTTATTGTAACAAATTTAAAACTCAACTCAAACCACCTATATCATGTAGCTTTAATATATAATACATCCTTTTCAATTTGGTCTCTCAGTCTTGTAATTTCATACGGTTATTTTGCTTTCTGTTTGTATGTAGGCAGATCTCACCAGAGTCTTCATTTTCTTGTTTGAGTAATTATATCGCAGTGCTCCTTTTGCAGCCATTAGAAGTTCTGGGTCTCTAGTCAAAGCAAATTATGGCTCAAAACCTGTAAATATTGCCAAACCTTCTTTGTATAAAATCCCAAAATATTTCATCATTTTAGGATAACTTGATCAATTTATATTATCAATTTTAGGATAGGCAATAGCTGCCTCCATTAACTAAAAATAGTTCATTAGCCAAGGAACTAACTTTCTAGACTCTCATTTGAAGAATCTATCCGAGAAGTTCGTTTATACACCAGTTCTTCCTGAATCACTGCTAGTCATTTTTTTCCTGCTCCATTCTACCGAGAACATTGATCTTCCTATCCCTCTGATTTTTCTGGCGAAATTGTTGCTGTGACGGCAATGTGCGGCCACCGTAACATGAATGCTACCACCAACATTAACAGCTAACGATGCCACATTGCCGCCTCAATGAATATCCAAAACATCAACAGCTGATTAACCAAAACAATATTTGATGATGATAGGAGAGAAAAATGGAGCTGGACAATGTCATCGTCAATGCATTTCATGTCTCTCGTTTCTCTTCCTTGCTTTTATGCATTTACTGTTTCTTCCAAAACTAACGGCAGCCAAAGGTGGTGGTTCTTCTTCTCCTTCTCCCTCATCTTACACACCCGGGGAAAACTATCTGATTGATTGTGGATCACCCCAAGCAACGAAAATCGACGGCCGGACATTCAAGTCAGATAAGCAATCTGCTTCTTTACTTTCAACCGAAGAGGATATACAGATTTCCGTTCCAGTTTCAGATATCAACATTGCCAGTTCCATTTCTTCTTCTTCATTACCTTTATATCTTACAGCAAGGGTGTTTAATGGTGAATCAACATACAGTTTCTTCATCTCCCACACAGGTCGGCATTGGCTGCGCCTATACTTCTACCCGCTCCCGCACCCCTCATATAATCTAACAAGTGCTGTTTTTATTGTTACCACCGATGAATTCGTCCTACTACATGATTTCAATGTGCCCAATCAGAATACATCAGTGTTCAAGGAGTACATCATTAACATTACCTCAGACAAATTCTCACTTAGATTCTCACCGAAGAAGAACTCTTTGGCGTTTATAAATGCTGTTGAGCTTGTCTCTGCCCCTGACACACTGATCTCTGACTCGGCCACTGCAGTATCACCTCTTGGTGAATTTAGGGGCTTGTCTAGTTATGCCCTTGAAGTATGCTACCGGTTGAATGTTGGTGGTGCAACGATAACACCCACGAATGACACATTGGGGAGGGTATGGTTTTCTGATGAAGGGTTTCTGGAGCTCCCGGAATCAGCGAAGAGTGTCTCTGTTGCTCCAAGTGTTGTTAAATATCCAGAGAGTGGGGCAAGTCCATTGATTGCACCAAATTTTGTTTATGCCACAGCCAAGGAGATGGGAGATGCAGCAACTGTAGACCAAAGTTTCAATCTCACATGGGAGATGAAAGTCGATTCCACATTTTCCTACTTAATCCGTATGCACTTCTGTGATATCGTAAGCAAGAGTATGAATGACTTGTATTTTAATGTCTATGTCAATGAATTAATGGGTATTCCAAGTCTTGATCTTTCAAGACTTACATCAGCTCTTTCCACTGCTTACTACAACGACTTCGTGGCAAACACATCATCTATCTCTAATGGAACTCTCAGGATACAAGTAGGTCCTTCGAATACTGAATCAGGAACCATAAATGCAATCCTCAATGGTCTAGAGGTTATGAAGATGAGCAATGAAGCCGGGAGTTTGGATGGTTTGTTCAATGTCGAAGGGACATATGTAGATCCAAGTAAGGGACTTAGTCCAATGAAAATAGTTTCAATTGTTGGTCTGGTCATAGGAGTTTTGGCATTGGCATTCGTTGTGATGGTTTTCTGTCGTTGGCGAAAGAAGCCTCCGGACTGGCGCAAGTCTCGCAGCTTCTCTTCATGGCTTCTTCCACTCCATGTAGGCCAATCCACCTTCATGAACTGCAAAAGTGGATCTCGTGCGGCTTATCCGGCGGGCTCAAACAAGAGCAAGAGCAAGAGCAGGAGCAAGAGTGGTTACTCAAACTTTTACCCTCCAGCACTGGGATTAGGTCGGGTCTTCAGCTTCGCGGAGCTGCAAGAAGCAACAAAAAGTTTCGATGAGAATGCTGTGATTGGTGTTGGAGGTTTTGGTAAAGTGTACCTTGGCGAGCAAGTGGATGGAACTAAACTTGCTATAAAAAGGGGTAATGCCAGTTCCGAACAGGGAATCAATGAATTCCAGACTGAAATACAGATGCTATCAAAGCTGCGGCATCGCCATCTTGTATCCATTATTGGATACTGTGATGAACAGTCAGAAATGATACTTGTTTACGAGTACATGGCGAATGGTCCACTTCGTGATCATCTTTATGGCTCCGATCTTCCTCCTTTATCGTGGAAACAACGTCTTGAGATTTGCATCGGTGCGGCTCGTGGACTGCATTACCTTCATACAGGAGCTGCACAAGGAATCATTCACCGAGATGTTAAAACCACCAATATTCTTCTGGATGAGAATTTAGTTGCAAAGGTTTCAGATTTCGGACTTTCTAAAGCTGCACCCACTTTGGAGCAAACCCATGTCAGTACTGCAGTTAAAGGTAGTTTTGGGTACCTTGATCCAGAGTACTTTAGGTCCCAGAAGTTGACAGAAAAGTCTGACGTTTATTCTTTCGGGGTAGTTCTGTTAGAGGTTTTATGTGTAAGACCCGCCATAAGCACTGCATTGCCAAGAGAACAGGTTAATTTGGCAGAATGGGCGATGCAATGGCACCGAAAGGGTTTGATAGCAAAAATAATCGACCCCCTAATTGCTGAAAGTATAAATACAGCTTCCTTGAAGAAATACATTGAAGCCGCAGAAAAATGCCTGGAAGATTATGGTGTGGATAGACCTTCAATGGGAGATGTGCTGTGGAATTTGGAGTATGCCTTGCAACTTCAAGAGTCATCGTCACGACCTAGTCATACAGTGGATGAGAACATCTCCAAGGTCATCATAGTAGAAGAAGAGGATACAAGTACACCTCCGGTCCCTGACGATGCCGGTGACATAGAACTCACAGCTGAACCTCCTGTGTTCTCACAAATTTCCAATTTTCAGGGAAGGTAGCAACCAGAGATAGTTTAAGAACATTTACATTGTAAAAAACAAAACTGTTCCAACAGATTCATTTCATCATTAGAACATACAGTCCTGTATTTGAGTTGGTTAGCTTTCACCGCGCAGTAGATCAGTTAGTTTTCATATCTATCTTGTTGGACCAATGTTCGTGAATATATGAGCTAGAGTTTAACCTCTCTTTTTCACTGTGCCCAACTAATTTTTCATATAGTAAGAACATCCAGTTTGTGGTACAGAACTAACAAGTTAACATGTTATTTGAACCCAACCCATGACTTGTTGTTCATCAGTTATCATGGCTTCCATTTCCCTCTACAGCCTTATCATAATATCTACCAAAAAGAAAGAAATAAATAATTGAAAATCATTATCCTAGCTTAAGTACAATGGATTGGAAGACATGGGGCTATGCTTTAAATATTCAAAATTGTCAACAAACAGAAGAAGAAGAAGAAGAAAATTCGGTTCTATATTTTATAGAGAAGAATAAACACTATACCAACCAATCAACATCCATCAAAACTGGATACATAGGACCTATTCTTTTACACAGATATGGGATTTGGCCAAAGGGTCATATAACTCTAGCTAGCATGAGACTTTTTCTGAATAAACTATATTAACAATCATTTCATTTTTAAACCTCGAATTATTCAAGGTTGCTACACGGGATTACCAAATTCCATTGAGAGTTACTAATCCAGTGAATCGCCTACCGTTCTCAATTATAACACCAAATTCCATTGAGAGTTACCAATCCAGTGAATTGCCTACCGTTCTCAATTATAACTACACATTGGTTGAGAAATGAATCATCTAATTCTGGATACTCTAATTTGAGGATATCAAGTACTTGAATTTAGTAAGACTTGGTCTGTCAATCATCAAAACGTGATATCCATAATCCAAAATGCATCTTGAGAGTGTCTTGACCTATATTAAGACAATGGTGCACGTTCATTCCTTACTTCCATCCAACTAACTCTTTTTTGTCTTTTATTTCTTTCCTTAATGTCATAACCACATAACTAATTAACTAACTTTTTTTTCTTCTTTCCCTCTCTATTTGTTTTCTTTTTTCAATTTTCCTCCTAAAAATTTGCTTCAACACAAATTCTTCCTAAAACAAAGGTTTTCACATTTTGTTCATGCCATTCCATTCCATTTCCCAAACAACAACAACAACAAACTTCCTTCATTGATTCTCTTGTGTTCCTCTATGGAGGAAGTTTGAATTTGTTAGAGAAACAAGGTTATCAATGGCATCCAAATAGCAAGTATTGATTGATCAGAACAAGTTTCAATAATGGGAGGAGAGAAAAATGGGGTGGTATCACCTCTGCCCATCTCTATGTCTCTCCTCCTCCTCTTTCTTCTAATCCTTTCATCTGCAAATCCTTCGTCTTCAGCACCACCTTCATCACCATCTTCTTTCAATCCTCCTGACAATTACCTTGTGGATTGTGGTTCACCTCAACCTACTAAGCTCGAGGATGGACGTATGTTTAAGTCCGATTCTCAAACCGCTTCTCTTCTCTCTACCGAAGAAGATATTCAAACTTCAGTTTCTTCAATTCACACTAAAGATTCTGCTAGTACTCCTGTATCACCTTTGTATCTTACAGCTAGGATTTTCGCCGCAGAATCCACGTATACGTTCTTTGTTCATCCAGGAAGACATTGGGTGCGTCTCTACTTTTTCCCTGTTTTTCATCCTAAATATGATTTAGCCACAGCTGCATTTTCCGTATCTACGGAAAAAATCGTTCTCCTTCATGATTTTACTGTACCCAATGCTGATGCTCCGGTGTTCAAAGAGTATTTGGTTAATGCTACTTCTGATAGATTCTCCCTTAAATTCTCGCCAAAGAAGAATTCATTTGCGTTCATAAATGCGATCGAACTTGTTTCAGCCCCGGCCGCATTGATATCTGACACTGCCACTACTTTACCTGCTTCTGATTTCAAGGGCTTGTCTGAATATGCACTTGAAGTTTCTTACAGATTGAATGTTGGTGGTCCTCTTATAACACCTGCAAATGATACATTGCAAAGATCATGGCTACCTGACGACGGATTTATGAAGCATCCCGAAGCAGCAAAGGGTGCTTCTGTTACTCCAGCTGCTGTTAAATATCCAGAAGATGGTGCAACCCCATTGATTGCACCAAATTCTGTTTATTCGACAGCCAAACAGATGGGGAATTCAGAAACTGTAACTCCAAATTTCAATCTCACATGGGAGATGGGTGTTGATCCAACATTCTCATACTTGATAAGATTGCATTTCTGCGATATCGTCAGTAAGACTTTGAATGATTTATATTTCAATGTTTATGTCAATGGAATTATGGGTTCTTCCGGACTCGATCTTTCAGGAAAAACAGGAGAACTTGCTACAGCCTATTACCAAGATTTTGTGCTCAATGCCTCGACCATCACTAACGGAACCGTTAAGGTTCAAGTTGGTCCTGGAAGGATTGAATCAGGAAATCCTAATGCAATACTTAATGGCCTGGAAGTCATGAAAATAAGCAATGAAGCTGGAAGCTTGGATGGCCTGTTTGCTGTAGACGGAACCTTTGTTGGACCAAGTAAAGGATTTACTACAATGAAGATTATCGCAGGTGTCGGTCTACTCATGGGAGTTACAGCAATGTTGTTGCTTGCCTCAGTTTTCGTGCGCTGGCATAAAAGGCCAAATGATTGGGAGAAATGCAACAGTTTCTCGTCATGGCTTCTTCCTCTCCATGCCAGTCATTCCAGTTTTATGTCGAGCAAAAGCGGGTCTCACCAATTTGGCTCCAACAAAAGTAAGAGTGGCTATTCGAGTTTCTTCTCCTCAGCACTTGGATTAGGCCGATACTTCACCTTCGCAGAAATCCAAGAAGCCACAAAGAACTTCGACGAGAACGCAGTGGTGGGTGTTGGTGGATTTGGTAAAGTTTACCTCGGTGAACAAGAAGATGGAACTAAACTTGCTATTAAACGTGGTAGTGCCAGTAACGAACAGGGAATTAATGAATTCCAGACTGAAATTCAGATGCTTTCAAAACTTCGTCATCGTCATCTTGTATCTCTGATCGGTTACTGTGACGAAAACTCGGAGATGATTCTAGTTTACGAGTACATGGCCAATGGTCCACTTCGTGACCATCTGTATGGATCGAATCTTCCTCATCTAACTTGGAAACAGCGACTTGAAATCTGCATCGGTTCGGCTCGAGGACTGCATTACCTTCACACAGGTACTGCACAGGGCATCATTCATCGTGATGTTAAGACTACGAACATCCTTCTTGATGAGAATTTAGTTGCTAAAGTCTCTGATTTCGGGTTATCTAAAGCTGCACAAATGGGTACTGCTGTGAGTACTGCAGTAAAAGGTAGTTTTGGGTACTTGGATCCTGAATATTTCAGACGTCAACAACTAACGGAGAAATCAGATGTTTACTCATTCGGAGTGGTGCTATTCGAGGTTTTATGTGCAAGACCTGCTCTGAATCCAGCATTACCTAGAGAACAAGTTAACCTGGCTGAATGGGCAATGCAATGGCACAAGAAGGGTCTACTTGAGAAAATAATTGACCCTAAAATTGCAGGAACTATCAGTTCTGGTTCCCTAAAGAAGTTTGCTGAAGCAGCAGAGAAGTGTTTAGCAGATTATGGTGTTGATAGACCTTCAATGGGAGATGTCCTATGGAACCTGGAGTATGCTTTACAGCTTCAAGAAGCATCAACATCGACACCTGAACCAGTCGATGATATGCCCAAGATCAAGTCTCCGGATCAACCAAAGGAAAAGGAAAAGGATGACGATGACAGCGATGAGGCTCCAATCATTACTATCACTGACAACTCCACAATAGCTGATTCACCTTTGTTTTCTCAACTTGCTGGCTTTCAAGGAAGGTAAACAAAAAGAAAAAGAAAAAAAGCAGTTCAGTCATAATAAAGATTGAGAGAAAGTAAAGCCTTCGTTCGAACTTTTTTCGGGTTGATTCTGGACTATTCTTTAGATCATCATCTATCTTTTTTATGTATTTGAGTGGGTGCAGAATGCATTGTGCAGCAACTCCATTGAGTTTCATTTCTTTCCCTATTTCTTTTTTCTTGGTTGTCTTTTGTATTTATTTCTTGTTTTTACTTTGTTCTTTTATTCATTAAACGGTACCTGTTAATGATATAAACTTCCACATACTGATCTTGGCAAGGTTCCCTAGAACTTTATCATGCATCAAGAAGATTCTTGTAATGTGTTTATTTTTTTTTCTTAGGTTGTATTATCAGCTGAAAACAAGTTTGGTTTAATCCTAAACCTTGTTCAAATTTTGAACTTTCTTTGGTTGTCTTCGTATACTCGTCTTTTAAAAATGACTGAACTTCATCCCATCTTTTATTCACGTACAATAAATGCTATGAAATCATTGTCCACAAAAAGCTTAGCCCCTTGCTTTATAACAGAAGAATCAGACATACGTACCATTTTTTACCTTTTACACAAAACTTGAAGACAACTATGACGATATAAATCAATCTCCGTACAATACTTTCCCATCAGAGTCATCTAAGGCTAGTCAAAAACATAACTAGACACCAAAAGTGTTTTAAAAAAACTGGAAAAGTATGGCACATTTCAAGTTTCAACAACTTACATAGGGGTTAGCTCCATTGAGTCAAGAAACCACCTCGTTCTCTGGTAGCCATACTCGAACAAGTCGATCATAAAATGAGCATGTAGCCACCACTGGCCTTTCTATTCCATCTTTTTTGCTTAATTTTCCTCGTTGCCAGTCGGCCCCATATGCAAGAGATTTGTGGTTACTATAAGTCTCTAGGACTTCAGCTTTCTCCCCTTCAACTCTAACGACTGCAAATCCATTATGCATACAAGCTGCCAAAACCAGACTTGGTATTGACGGATGTTGCTTAAGTCTCCATACTCCCCCTCCTAAACATATCGAGCTCTCATTTACTGGCTTTGAAATTGATCTCACATCCCATATCCTTAAATGCTCATCATAACTCCCGGTTAATAGTACATTTGGATCTGTTCTGTCCTTCGTAATGCAACACACACCCATTGTATGAATCTTCGTGTTTTGAAAGGCCAAGTTTGAGGGATTCTCTCGCAGATCCCAACAACAAAATTTGCAGTCATCCGAGCCAGTGTATACTAAATTGGGTTGTTGGGTATCAAAATTGGCAGCCCAGACCTCAAACTCATGTGCTTCCCATGATTGTTGGATCTTTAGTTGGGACTCTGCAAGAGTGAGCACAGATACGGAACCATCTGAAAGCCCAACAGTAATGGATGTGGCTGAAGGGTTCCAATCAACGCACAGGCACATGGAGGAACTAATCATTTCTCCACAAACTTCTGTCAGCACCCCAACTGCATCATCATGTTAAACAAGCTAAGAATACAAAACTACAACTTGCTTACCTACAATAAGCTGGCATTTATTAGAATCTAACAGAACAGCTGATATTTTGACAGTTCTTGGTTGATGTTTACAGGGATTTTTTGATAATAGGACCATTGCAATTCATAATTCAATTATCAGATTAATCTACAATACACTAATAAATAATAGCAGTGAATGGAAACCAAATCTATGTTTGAACTGTAAAACATGAAATTACAATTGAACTAACTACTAATGAGTTGTTGAAATGTGCCATTCATAATTCAGCTGAAACTACAATTGAACTAAATACTAATAGGTTGTTACAATTCATAATTCAATTATAGGTTTCTGGGGTACTTTATGTGATTGCAAAAAATGAGAAAACCACTAACTACTAATAAGATTCCAACTTCCAAGTATTTAGCACACGAGCAACCCAAGTTCTTCTGAATCCTAGTTCTTACAATGCGTGATGGACTGAAAATATCCACTACATGCTTACGAGATCATATGTATACATGGTTTTTCTTTTCGCTATATGAGCATTACTAAGTGCCTTTCTTATGCATCATTGCTGGTGATTTCAGACTTTATTTGTGTCGAGTCAAGTTTAAGGACAGAGCCTGGTAAACAACAAGGGTATTGTACACAATACAATTCCAAATGAACTTATTAGGGTAGCAGTAGGTTGTGATATAGAGAAGAGTATCTTACAGAGGTGTTAATGAATGCTCAGAATGATTGCATTTCTAATACGAGTAAGATAAATTTCAGTTTTACTTCGACGTGTTTTGGTTTGTGTCACAAGAGGAACCAAACATATACTGATATATCATGTTAAGGCATAGTGGCATACCAATGCAACTAAACATGAAAGCTTTATACAAGATAAGACGAATAGCAAGAGAAATTACAGTAAGAAGTACCTCCATTTTCTGATCCATTTGAACCACTTCCTAAAGTGTGTAACTTCACGTAACCACTGGCATCGGCTTGTGCAAGCAATGGACTGGTATTATTAGCTCCAACTGGATTCCATTTTATATCAAAGATTCCAGATGTCTCAACTTGATGAAACATATCAAGTTGGTTTGAATCAGCATCAACCGAGAAAAGCGATATACTTCCACATCGATTCGGCTGATCACCCTCCTGTAATGTATACGTCGAAACAGCTAATACTTGATGAAAAGATTCGTGTGGGCAAAATTCTACCGCATCAACATTGCCTTCTAGATAACAATGCGCAATTTCCATACTTCAAAACTGTCAAGAAAAAGAAGGATTTCGTACACTTGTAAGATTTTGTTGAAAAATCTAAGACTATTGGACTAATTCAAGTTGTTATTGTGATGCAGGAGAATTTAGGATTTCTATGCTAGTTAGTTTTGTTTCTGAGTTTTAGTTTGCTGTTCTTATCTTGTTTTCAGTTTTTTAAAACTTAAAATGTGTTTGGTTTGCAAAATAAAAGTTGTTTCTAAGTAAAGTTATAGTTCCAATCCTGCATCAAGAAGAAAATTTGTGGCCGTGTCTACCATACGACTACTATGAAGAAAATGCAGCTACCAACTACAAACTAGTCTAACTTGAACTTTTCAATATCAACAACTATCTTGGCCAGGAAGAGTATACAAACCCATTGTTGAGAAATAAGTTTTCAATGAGAACATATATCAAACAGTTGATCCACACAAATTGGAAACAGAGGATACCCCCATACTTATCTTTAAATGTAAGAAATCACTACCTATAAACTCTAATGATCATCTACAAACCCAAAATCCACTAAGATTTTACCAGAGCATGAATCAAAAATGCAAGGAAATCTCGTTTTCATCAAATATAAGTATAATAACAACGTAGTAAGATTGATGAGAACTATATAGTCAAAATTATACCTTTTAGAGATTTGTATAGTATATGGGCTTTGGTAAAAAAGGTGGAGATAAAAATTTAGAGAATGACCAAGGAAAATACTAACAGATAACCAAGATTTACAGAGCAGTTACCTTAGTCCTTCGAGGGAAGAGAGTTGCAGGGAAGATGAGTTTGGAGGAAACAAAATCACGACTTTTTATATGGTAATAATAAGAGCTATGGTACTAAACTACTAATAAGTTTTTTCTTTTTTTTTTCTTTTTTATGGTTTTCATTTTTTCGTTTTCTTTGACTGAAATGGTGGTGCCATAGCTCTTAGCCTGGATTCCTGGGACGCACCAATTTTAAGTACATTTAGACTTTATACATATTTAGATGATTATCTTTTTTCTTATATAATGATGAATTTTGTACATATATATATATATATATATATGGTTTAGAATTTAAGAAGTTTTCACTCTCCTCTCTTAAATAGTGTTTTCTCTTATGAAGAACTTTGAAGAAACTCAAAAACAAAGAAGATCTCGTATTTGTACTATCTCCAAAATAACAAGATCCAATAAAAATTGCCAAATAAGCTACTCTAGTAACAACCTACACCTTTCTTGTAGTGAATTTTTAAATCCAACCATGAATAAAAAAAAACAGTAAAACTGTTTCTTGCTCAACCAAAAGCCAAATACAATACTTCTTCCCACCAATACATCAAGGAACCCCATCAAAGAATCAAAAAAAGTATCGATGAAAATATATATACTATAGCCAAATCAGAAGATAAGGATTTCTATCTTTCAAATGAAACTGCCATGAAATCAGAACCAATTATGGAATCCAAAGTTCTAATAGACAACAATCAAGTTTCAACCATTCTCAATAATAATATTGGCCAGTCCCTATCCTATATGATTGACATAAATAAACTCAGAATCACAAATATTTCTATCACAAACATCAAACAACCCAAAAAAAGTAAACCAT
The DNA here is from genome assembly GCA_023529015.1 of Papaver nudicaule. Taxonomy (NCBI): domain Eukaryota; kingdom Viridiplantae; phylum Streptophyta; class Magnoliopsida; order Ranunculales; family Papaveraceae; genus Papaver; species Papaver nudicaule. The sequence goes on along the minus strand of JAJJMA010193029.1, from coordinate 5,712 downwards.
AAATATCCACAACCACAACCATATATACTACCTATAAAGAAAATATTCACAATAACATAGGCACTAACCATAAAAAGAGAAAAAAAAAGAGGAAAAAAAAAACACCGCCATTGTTCTAAATAAGGATAGGAATATGATTAAACAAAAAACAAAAATTCCTAACCCATATGATCAAGCCTACCTCCAAAGCTTTGTCCACAACCAGATAACAACCACCGCCTACTCCATTTACCTTGCTTTAGAAATAGAAAGACCTAGGTACTTGAAGTCTCTCAATTTCAGGCATCAGGTTCTCATAAAAATAATCCTCTCCGCGGGCTATAACATTAGCATCACCACCATGAGAACTATAATAAGAAAACCAAGTAAGATGTGGAGTAGGAGGCATTGGGATATCCTGCATGACCATCTCTTCTTCTTCTTCTTCTTCTTCTTCTTCTTCCGCTGCAACCATGTTATCCCCCTCTGGCTCAGGTCCTGGTACTTCTGCTGCCTCGGGTGCATGTTCTGCTACAGGAGCCTCCTCTGCTTCAGGTTCTGGAACTGGTGCAGGATTTGGTGGTCCATCTTCATGAACTGGATCTTGTACTCTTTTCTCTGCTGTGGTCCCACTGCTCTCCCCTTTGAAAAAATTGACTTCTGCATCAGCACTCAACCCTCAATTCACCCATTCTGGTACATGTCTAGGATGTTCTTTGGACAACGGTTCAACATCATGAATTGACCCCATATTATCATAAAGATGATCCTGATCCCACCACAAAGGACGATCAGTTCTAGAAGAATAGAAGGGTCTCCATTCTCCCTCAATATCCTGTTTAAACAACTCACCTTTGATCTTGATAACTCTCTTTGGAATGATAGCCCTGCAAGGATTGTTGACATACTCTGGATTGATCCATGGATTGTTGGTTGGATTAGCCATTTCTCTTTGGTAAAGATGAAAATTTCTCTCTGTGGGTTAGAGGTTGAGAATAAGAAGATGGTAAAAAATAAAAATGGGGTCCCTAAAGATTTTATATCATCTAACCTTTGGTTTACCCTATCCTGGGCAGTTATTGCCATTACCAACCTAATAAATAACCACATTTATCAAACCTTCTGGCTATCCCAACTGCATTTCTTTGAAAATAATTATGAAAGTTTTACTGAAGGCATGCAATTAGAGGGAATTATGATCAATGGTAATAAAGGGGATGTATTTACCTCTGTTTTTTTATCTCAAAACCTTTGGCTTTCCTATCCCATCACAGTTAATGCTAATACCAACTCCTTAAGTAAGCCTTCTATCCAAAGTAACCCATCTCATCAAAGCCATTCAATCTTTCTATCTGATAAATGCAACACTCAATCCTTACTCAAAAACTCAGGAGGTGGCATTTGCTTCAAGTACCACTACATCAACACCAAAAACATTAATCAACACCTGTTACTCAAAGATATTTATTCTAGCCTTTATCATGCTCACCTTCAAAAAACAGAAAAAAGCAAAATACAACACAAAAGGAAAATAAACCTAATCAGTTACAAATTTTTTCCCATTTCTTTCATATCTGATAGGTCCAAGATAGAATTTTCAGTCAACACTTTTAATAAGCAACAACGGATAAGTTATGATAGCAAAATAAATGAAAGGGTTTTATTATGTTTTTTAAAAAATTCCTTGCAAAAAATCATTGTCCAAAATTTTATTTTAGAAAATGATGAAATCTCAGAGTACAATTTTAAATTCAATTTGACTTACATTAGTAAAACAAAAACCAGTATCACTTTTGGAAATCTAAACATAAAGTTTAAAATGAGCTTCAGAGAATATTCTCAAAAAATTTGGGACAAATTATCCATTTGCACTGACCTCATTAACTGTGTTATGTTCTCTTTCCTGTGCAGTTTCTCTCCTTGGGCCCTACATATAAGTTATTACAAAAAAAGCACTATTTTAACCCATCACCAAAAACCTGGCAAGTACATTAAAACCATAAATACCCAATCTAATCAATATCAGATAATCAATAGGTCAACCCCTACTACTTATCAAAGAAAATCCAATAATATCAAATTCATCATCACTTTACCTAACCTCAGTAGAAGCAACACTTACACAACTCTGTTTACTATTCATTTGTGTTACCAACAAACATGTGTCAACTGCTGGAGATGGGAGTACAACAAGTTAAGAACCCATTCTCCCTGTATGAAAGAAAGTGTTAACCTCAACTTTAATTCAAATTATAACTGGTACTCTAAAAATATCAGTTACTCTCAGTCTTTGAGTAAGGCTAAAAATCATATTCCTAGTAAAAGGCCTTACTTACTCAACCTTCTTTCAGCTTCCCAAAGCAAGGCCATCCCTTCTACCTCTGATCCTAAAAATTACTGCAACAAAATAAACAATAACTGTCAGAATTCTAAGGAAATTCAAAAAACAAATCTTTATAGACAGAGCATCCTACTTATTGGTAGTACAACTATCAAAAGAAACATCACCTCAAGCACTCCTTACTATGACCTCTCACAAAATATCCAAAATATCTGCAATGAAAATCACATTGGCAATTATATAAATAACCCCAACCAAAACATTCAATTCATACCAAGTTCTAAAAGGAGAACTAACTACAACAAATTTATGACACTAGGTACCAGTAATCTTGAAACAGCTATCTCTATTATCACTAATCAAATGGAAACTAAACTCATATTACCCAAGAAAAAAGCCCCTATTGCCCATCTAACCTCAGAAAATCTTACTCAACCCATAAAACAAAAATGGAGACAATGTATTGTTGGTAAAAGTTGTGCTCCAAGACAACTTACTGCAAGAGAAGTTTATCAGTGTATCAAAAACTGGTGGAAACTTGATGAACCAGTGCATGTAGGAAATTACAGAAATGAAAAGAATTTTTTCTGTCTTCGTATTACCTCTATGAGAGATTTTCAACTTCTTCTTGAAGGAGGAGCATGGGTGGTCTGTAATGAACTTTTTGTTATGAAAGAAGTTCCTGAAAATGACTTCCAACACTTCAACCAAGCTAACTGGAAAATCACCACAATATGGCTTCATATCAAGAGAGTCCCAGTAAAATACATTACTACTGAAAATCTGAAAAGATTTACTCTTCCTGCAGGGATTTACATCACTCATAACAAACCCTATGGAAGAGATACTCATGAAAAGAATGTGGAATGTCTTATTGAAATAAGGACTGACACATACCTTGAATTTGGTACTTGGTTTTATGTTAATGGAGTAAGAACCACCTGGCTTGAATTCTCTCTCACAATAACCCTTGCAAAATCTGTCATGTTTGTCGTATCATTGAACACCCAATCAAACCATGTGTCCCACCAAATACCAACCTACAAGTCATTATTCCAACCCCTGAAGATGAAAATAATACTGCAATAACTGCTATCATTGCATCAATAGAAGAAAACAATCAGGAAAACAATAAACTTAAAGAGATGGAAATTACTGAGGAAAGCTCTGCTTCTTTGGACTTATGCCTAAGTCAACCAACAAGATCAGTCAACAGTGGTACAAGTAACAACAAAACCAAAGCTAAGGGAAAGGATACATGGGTTCCAGTCATTGATAGACAACATCCTTCTTTCTTTGACAAAAATGCTCCAACATGTGCTGTTGGACATCCTATTTGTCTGGCCAAGCAAAGAGGAATCTCTCTGGATGAATTCCATAGACTGAGGTTGGAAAAAATAAGAAAAGAACAACAACAAGATACAAGCACTTTTATCAAAAAGGTGGTAACAAAACCTACCCCTGAGAAGATTCATCCTGAAAAGGAAGATATCACCAAAAGTACTCCTTTAAATGCTTACACCATTTCTCAACAGAAAGCAATGAATCATGCTTTTCAGATGCACCCTTCTAACTCCTTGGGAAGGCCTTGGGCAAGAAGAGAAAGGCTACAGTATCTCAATGAAATAGCTGCTACCAGTTCCACTCTCAGTGGTAACAAAAGAAACAACAAGAATGAGGAAGAAGAGGAAACAACTAGTAAAAATAACAAAAAATCCAAAGAAAATTACATCAATTACAAAAAAGATGGGGATACTAGTTCTGAGGAATTCATCCCAAAAAGTTACCTCTTTTGGGACATTGATCCCAATACCAATATGGCTATTGATGATCTCCCATCCCCAACCCCAGCTGCTACCACAGAAATCATGGGTGATTCATCTTCAAAAAATGAGTCTCCTATCCAAAAATCTGATAACACCTCTGAAAATAACATTATACCAGAAAAAATCATCAAAGAAAAAGCCAATGTTAGATACTGGAGGGTCTTGGAAGGGAAACATGCAGAGGAGAAAGGAATGATGATGCACAAGGATGAGGTAAAACAAAATCAAACTTTTAACTATAATTTTAATAGTAATAAGCATGACTGCAATTTAAATTTAACTACTGATGATTACTGCTTTAAAAAAGTCTTATTAACTTTCAGTTATCCTATCATATCTTATTTCTGGGAGTTTGTTAATATGTTAGTTTGGAACTTTCAAGGTCTAGGACAGCATGAAACAAGAAAACACCTCAACCAACATCTTAACAAAATCAAACCAGATATCATTTTTCTCTCTGAAACCAAGCAAAATACTGAGAAAATGATAAACTATATGAAAGAGCTAAAGATCCCAAATTATTGGATAGTTCCACCTGTAGGCAAAGCAGGAGGTCTAGTGCTGGGATGGAACAATGGCATTGATATCACTATTGAGAGTCACACAAGCAACCAAATAAATGATATTGTGAATGATAAGATATCAAACTCTTTCTGGCTTCTAACTGGTCTCTATGGCAGTCCTTATACCACTGAGAAAAACTTGGATTCCTGGAAACAGATTATTCATATGGCCACCATTATGAATATTCCTTGGGTCATAATTGGAGATTTGAATATCACTCTCCACAATTCTGAAAAAAAAAGGGTGCTTGTCCTATTGACAAAAAAGAAGCTGATATCTTCAAGGATATCATCTCAGAAGCTAAGATAATAGATATGGGGTTCACAGGGTATCCTTACACTTGGAGTAATCACAGGAAAGGTAGATTCCATACTGAAGTAAGACTTGATAGAGGTATCTGTAACTCTCATTGGCACAGTCTTTTCCCCACATCTATTATTCAACATATTCCTACTTTTGTTGGAGACCACCAGATGATCCTCCTTAACACTTTTACTCCATGGGATGATGGACCTAAACCTTTCAAACATTTGGTACCTGGATGTATCACCCAGACTACACAAATCAAATAAAAGTTGGGAGGGATATTGAAATAGGAAGATCTCCTGCTTTAGGTCTTGTTAAAAGACTTAGGCACACTAAACACATTCTCAAAGATTGAAACAAACTCACTTTTGGAAATATCAAAAACAACATTGAAAAAACAAGAAATAACATTACTAAAACCAAAAACCTACCAGAGAGTAACCAAAAAAACCAGAAATTACAAGACCTAGCCCATGAGTTGGAAGATTGGGAATATATTGAAGAATAATTCTGGAAAATCAAAAGCAGAGACCAAAAGATAGAATTAGGAGATAAAAATACTAATTATTTTCATGGTCTAGCTAATACTAGATTCAGAAACAGCAGAATTGACTCTCTTAAAGACTCTAATGGAGTTTGGGCTCAAGACAGAAAGAAAGTTTCTGCCATCCTCACTAATCATTTTAGTGGAGTTGC
>JAJJMA010193024.1:0-13587 GCA_023529015.1 Papaver nudicaule | reverse complement strand
GTTTCCGATGTGTTAATGTTACATGTGCTTATGTTTTGCCAATGAGATCGAGAGTCACTGTCTGACGTTCATCGATTGCTTTCAGTCCAGCGCTAGTGACCAAAATTCTATCTTATAGTAGCACGTAAGACCTTCCTCTTATCAAATATGAATTGTGATACTAACTATTAACGGATTTGCCCAAGTTTATTTGATAAATGGATCTGGAACATTTTTCCTTTTTTAGACTTTGAACCATAATATAACCGGTCCGACAGTCAAAGAGTTAAGGAAGAAAGGGATGGGCCTATGTTGTTAACAAAGCCCATCCTTTTCTTAATGCAGATTGAGTAGGAACCAAGTGATCTTGATGCGTGTCAAGAGAGTAATCGTCCAATATCGCATTCAAACGCGACAATCATACAAAGAGGGAATAGTCTCATTCCAAGTACCATCAGAAGTAGTCACATTTTTCCTTTTGAATAAACGTCTCTGGCAATGTCAATTAGTCCACCGTCCAAAAAATGGTGCTGATTTTCTGGCTAAGAAAGTTAGACAGGACTGCGTAGATTTTGAATTCAACAGTAATTTTTCTCATGATATAAATGAGTGGATAAGTAAGGATAAAACTCTTGTAACAGTTTAATCTATAATACGGTATTTCTTTTGCACCAGAAAAAAAAAGTGCCATTTCAAATGTCGATAAAAAAAAGTGTTAGCTCCTGGAACTCAAAATTACGAAGCCCATGAAGTTTGGTACATTTAAATCTTTATAAAGACTTATAATTTGAAAATATCGAAGAAACTTTTTTTTTTTAATCAGTAAAAGTAAGAATTATATTAAGAGGCTTACTCAAAGCAAGCAAAGGTGACAAGCCAAACAACAAACCCAGAAAAAAGGGAAAACAACCTACAAACCCATAACACCCAAAGCTAAAAAGGGCTCCCAAACTAAACTAAAAAGACAAAGAAAACCTAAATTACAAAGAAATTACCCCAATTAGCCATAATTTGGTCCAAATAAACTCCCTGCAAAGCGTCGGAGTTCTTACACCAAAAGAAAACTTGAGACTTTATTTGTTCTACAATCCGATCAAAATATTTCGTCCCGTTGTCAAAATTTACGGTCGCATTGTTAAAAATTATATCATTCCTACATTTCCAGATTTCCCAACATATTGCTGCCGGCAATAGTTGCCAAAGAGCTTGGTCGATCGAAAAAAACTTCCTCATTCGCCATCCCTTATGACCAAATCAATGCAATCCGGCATTACCCAGGTTTGGTTCGCAAAGGATAAAAAATACCACCAAATTTTTGCAACAGAGGGACAATGAAGTAAGAGATGCGTCGTCGTTTCACCCTGTTTAAGACATAAGAGACAACCATTCACTATTATTTTTCCTTTCTTGCGCAAGATATCCATTGTAGAGAGCTTTTTATGGAAGACCTGCCATAGAAAAAAACCAATCTTGTGCGGCCAAGATCTAGACCAAATACTCAAATTTTTGGATTGAAGTTGATGTTCTTTTTCCATCCAAGAGTACGCGGACTTAACCGAAAAAATCTCATTTTTATCAACTGCGCAGGAGATAGAATCATGATTGTCACCTAAAGAACATTGTTCAATGATAACCGAAAGGGCTACTGCTTCATCAATTTGCCTTTGATTGAGCCGTCTGTCCAAACCGAGATTCCACGAGCCACCACTAGCTAGAGTTTCTGCACATTTACGAATAGTTCACTTTTTTTTCGGTTGAGATACGATAAATGTTGGGATAAGTAATGTTGAGAGGTTTCTCGCCCACCCAATGATCCTCCCAAAATCTGATTGAGCTCCCATCCTCTGCCTTTAAAATAGTACACTTCTTGAAGGAGCTAAGTGTGGATACCTAGAATTTGGCTAGGTCCTACAAGCCTTACTAAGGCTCTAAAGCCCATAAAAGAGAGCCCATGGAGGAGTCAAAAAGGGAAAATAAGAAGTCAAAGCAGCAAGACCAGAAGTCAAGATAAGCTTTAAAGTGAAGGAGTGGCATTTTCGTAATAAAGAGTTTGTGGGACACATGTCACCATGACATGAGAGAGAGATCTCTATAAATATCAAGGGAAAAGTGTTTGAAAGGGATCCCATTTTCTTCTTTGGTTTCTCTCTCTCTCTCTCTTTCTCTCTCTTCCTCTCTTTCTCATCAAAGGGACTGCTGTGGTTAGGAGGAGTTAGAGCCTACTGTATTTTACCCTATTCACACTAAGCATCGAAAAAAATCCTTTCCATACACCACAAATGTTTCTTTCTTTCGGCTTTTTAGTCTCTCTATCATGTTGAGCTGATTGATACTTGGACACAATAGCATTCCTCCATAAAGCTTTCTTTTCATGGTTAAACTTCCACCACCATTTCGAAAGAAGAGCTCTATTCATACTCTTCGGCGATTTGATGCCAAAACCCCCTGCCTTTAGAGGCATGCAACATTTTTTCCAAGTAACATAGTGATGACCTTTCTTTGTATCCGAAGAGTCCCATAAGAAATCCTTTATAACCTTTTCTATTTTTTTAATAACTTTTGAAGGAGCTATAAAAAGCGAAAGCATATATATCGGAATGCTAGCAAGCACGCTTTTAATCAAAGTTAACTTACCCGCTTTATTGAGGGAAGACCGCTTCCAGGAAGAGAGTCTATTCTTGCATCTATCTATAATGTCTTCCCAATTTTGAGTGCCCAAGGAGTCTCCCAAAGGCATACCCAGGTAAGAAGAAGGAAGCACCTCCGGTTTGCATCCTAACATCATCGCCATTTGGGCCAAGTTAATTGCGCCCGCCACTCCAAAGATATTGCATTTCTCAAAGTTTATGTGCAGTCCTGAGATCATTTCAAAACCAAGGAGATAATATCTTAAGAAATTCATCTGTTCTATGGAGTCATCTAGGAACACCAACGTATCGTCGGCAAACTGAAGATGGCTTATGTTCACACCATTTTGGTTCATCGAGAAACCTCCTAGATAGCCCTGTTAATTGCATGTTTGAAACAAAACATTCAAGGCTTCAGAAACAATCAAAAACAGAAATGGGGAAAGAGGGTCACCTTGCGTCAACCCCTTTCCTGTGATAAATTTGCCGTTGGCAGAGCCATTAATCAACACTGAAATGGGGGTATCCATAATGCATCCTTGTATACACTTTCTCCACAGAGTTCCAAAACCCATCCTCTCAAGCATCTCGTCCACGAACTCCCAAGAAACATTGTCGAAGGCTTTTCAAAGTCAATTTTGCAGATGACCCCAGGTATTCCACTTTTGATTCTAGAATCGATACATTCATTCGCTAGAAGAGCGCAATCTAGAATCTGCCTTCCTTTTATGAAGAAACTATCGTGTACACAGCAGATGTCATAATAGTTCAGTGACACTGGGTGGTCATGTCAATGACCTGAGTTGGATAACCTAGTTGTAACAACCAAACAAGGGAATGGACATGTGAGTTGTGTTGCACTACACCATGCCCCCCGGAGGAAGACTCTGGAAAATCTCGAGCCATCTCTCTAAGAATGTAATTTTAATTCCTCTAACATTGTAGCTTATGAAAAACCATGAAGCCTTTACCCGTAAAGGAGGTTGAAAAGAGTTTTCTTACTTGAAAGTATTTACATCAGAGCAAGCACTATGGATATTCTTTATCATGAATTGTGGGGAATTCTCCACAATGTAGAGAAAATCTCTATCGCCTTCTACATGAGTGAATACATATGTGCATCCATGTAGCCAAGCCATGAGTAACCGTTCAGTTCGGTTACTGAGTAAGTGTTTGGTTTTGGGCGGCTACTAAGTAGCCGCCTAGAGAATTTTTTTTTCTTTTATCACCGAAAACCTACTTTAAAACTAATATTTTAGGATTTTAGTGTTAGATAGGATATATCGGGACTAGACGGCTATTAAGTAGACGCCCATCAATCTGGTCTGTTACCGAGTAACCTCCCAGATACCACAATGGTTATGCAATTTTGACCTCTTACCTTGGCTATATTTTAGAGAATTTATCTTACTTGTTGGCTGTATGTAAAAAAATGTCCAAGCACCTGAATTTTAACTCTTACTTACTGAGGTCCTGAGCAGAGGGTCAACAAAATCATTGGATATGTTTACACATATTTAGTTTACATAGTTGTGAATCTTCTGAAGTTTACTACTCCATACAAACCGGACCCTCGTTCTCGTGGTGGTGGGTACAACACACGACCTTGTGAGATGTATAATGCTAGGTGCCCACCACTCCTCTATCAGTCTCCTCCAATAAAACCCCACATTTTCGCTCAAAATGTGGCTCTGAACTCTGAAGCCAAAATCATCTTGGGAACAGAAATATGAAAGAAAACAAAAGCAAACAGTAGCAGTAAAAGATGGACTTGTAGCTTTCGAAACCAGAGGGATGTTGGTTCCATCCTTCAAGACAGTCTTATCAAATTTCAATTACCACCTTATTCACTAACCCCCAAAATGACTTCATTACATTTCATGCACACGAAATTTATCTTCCCAACCTCCTTAGTCCATTCCTTTGTCGTGTTTTGACTCGAGTATTTTACTGCAAACATTACGAAGGGTGGAAGCAAGCAAGAATAACAGTGTCATTAGTATGCGACGGACATTTCACAGAATTGCAAGGGCAAAGAAGAAGAGATATACAATTGCCAAGCTGCAAATTAATGGAGTTCATTGCTTTGATCAGAATGTTATAAAAAAAGACTTGAGAAACTATTTTATCAATCTTTTTTCTAATAATGGGAGTATGATGTCAACCATGAATGCTTTGCATTTTCCCAAAGTTTCAGCTGATAATAAAGATTGGTTAGAGAGGAATTTCACGGAAGCGGGGGTTTAGAATGTGATAAAACATTTGGGCAATTGCAAGTCACCCGGTCAGATGGTTTTACGGCAGAATTCTACAAGAAGTGTTGGAACATCATCAAAGTGGATTTCATGAACATGCTAAATGATTTTCACAAATATAGTTCCATCGATTGGAAGATGAACACTTCTTTCATTACTCTTATACCAAAGAAGGAGGACAATTGCACCCCCAAAGATTTCAGGCCCTTGAGTTTGACAAGCAGTGCATATAAAATTCTCTCAAAACTTCTCGCATAGAGATTGAAAACAGTGATGCCAGCTCATATCAGAATATCAAGGTGCCTTCATTCATAATAAGCAAATCCTTGATGGTGTGCTAATAGCTAATGAATGTGTGGACAACAGACTCAAAAGCAAGAAACCAGGTATTTTGTGTAAGATTGATATGGAGAAAGCCTTTGACAACGTCAATCGACAATCTCTTTTTTGCATTCTGCATAAGCATGGTTTTGGAGACAAATGGATAGCTTGGATCGATGGTGTGTAACTTCCCCTCAGCTTTATGTGCTTGTCAATGATGCTTCAACTGAGAGATTTAAACCATCAAAAGGTTTGAGGCAAGGAGATTCACTCTCCCCATATCTTTTTATGTTAGTAGTTGAAATACTATCTAAACTTATGAATGATGCAGTTGAAAGAGGGCAAATTCATGGATTTAAAGTTGCAGAAAAAGGTACTATGATTTCACATCTTCAGTTTGCGGATGATACCTTGATTTCATTGATGTGAATGTGGAGGAGGTGCAAAGATTATTCATTATTCTTTCTCTTTTTGAGTCTTTTACTGGGATGGAGTTGAATCTAGAGAAGAGTACTATGATAAGTGTAGGGGCAGATGAAGTTATTGAAACCATGGCTAGAGATTGGGTTACAAAACTGAAAAACTCCCTATAAAATACCTAGGGATGCCTATTGGTGCAGATTCAAGATGTATTTATGTTTGGGACTCGGTGTTAGATATAATGCAGTTGAAGCTCGCATCTTGGAAGAAGAAGAAGTTTCTTAACAAAGCTGGTAGACTAGTCCTCATAAAGCATTGCTTATCAAGTTTGCCTACCTATTTCCTCTCTTTCTTTCATCTTCCAGTGAAAGTAGAGAAGAAAATGACAAAACTGATGCGAAATTTTCTTTGGGGTGTTGTAGATGGTAATCGGAAGATGGCATTAGTGGCTTGGTCAAAGACTTGTATGCCAAAGAAGTATGGGGGTATGGGTGTAAGAAACTTGAGGTTAACAAACAAATCTTTGCTAGCAAAATGGGCATGAGATACTCTAGATGCAAGACTGCACTATGGAGGAAAATAATTCAGCAAAAATTTGAAGTGAAAGAAGAATTTTCGCTCCCTAAGGATGATGGCTCATCACAGTGCAAAAGCCTATGGAAAAATGTGTTGAGAGTAGTACCGGCATTGCAAAAACATTGTCATTTAGAGATAAAAGATGGTGTTGCAGTTAACTTTTGGCATGATAAGTGGGTTGGCACAATGACATTGAAGGAGCTTTTCCATGTTATTTACAAAGTTTGCAGGCAGAAAAATATATCGGTGGCGGATATGGTGCAGAATGGGAGATGGCACTATATTTTTCGAAGAAGACTCGACGCCAGTAAACAGCTTGAACGAGACTTATTGCGAAGAGATGTACCAATCCAAAACTTTCAGGTGGGGGAGGATAAAGCACTTATAATGGATGATTTCACAGCAAAACGATGATATGAACTGCTGGCAGGAGAATTAGAAGAACCACGCTATGTGAAACATTTATGGAGGAAAGATATTCCACCCAAGGTGAGCTTTCTGGTATGGGTTATATTTCAGAACTCTTTACCAACAAGAGCAATGTTAAGGCACAGGGGATTAAATTTGGCAACTGACTTGTATGTTTTCTGTAATGCTCACGAAGAAACCGAAAACCACTTAATGCACCACTGTAACTATACTCATAAGGTATGGATGTACTTCGTCAAGGCTCTTAAGATTGCATGGGTCTGTCCAAATGATACGCATCAATGTTTCGAACGGTGGGACATTAGTATGTTAAGAAACAGGAGTAAAGATGTGGCAGACAACTTGCAATATGCGATACTGTGGGACTTGTGGCGTGAAAGGAACAGTAGAGTATATAGTGTTAGACAAAAAACTGAGGAAGAAGTGGTTGTTTTAGTAAAGCAGACTATTTTGTTATGTTCTTGCAATAAGGATACTTTTAGAATGATAGGAAGTACTCAAGTTATGCATAACTGGGAAGAGATCCTGAATATGTAGCTCTCCCGTTGAATCAAATTGTAATTGACTTCTTTCTCTTTTAATATAAACTATTTTCTATCGAAAAAAGTATGCCACGGACAACAAATAACGCTCCCTAGTGAAAATGATTTTGTTCGGATTACCTGCTGAAGAGACGTTTGCTTCCATGTGCATCTCCATGGTTTTCTTCGACTCTTGAATATTTTGATCTCTCAAGTAGAGCAGGTGCAGTCATGGCAAACCGTTTGGTAGCTTCATGAAGTTCCGAGAAGGTCTGAAAGCGCAAGTTCTCCAGTAAGGCTTTGTAGATGGGTATCATCCCATTGATGCAGGTATCCACTAGTTGTAACTCGGTCACATGAGGCTCATTACTTTCTAGAGCTCGGTTCCTGAATCTTCTCACATATTCATTCGGGCATTCAGTGTCCCTTTGGAATAAAATCTTCCCAATCTGCGAGTGTAACCTTCTCCGAAACGAAGAAATACTTCTTATAAAAAATGTTCACCATCTGATTCCAGTTTGCCACGCTGTTAGGAGCGAGGTTGTTATACCAGGTGTATGCCTTCCCTGTTAATGATTTTGAGAACTCTTTGAGGCATAACACTTGATGATATTCATAGTCCCCAAGTGACTCAAAGAAACGAGACACGTGCCCTCTAGCATTACCAGTTCCATTATAGAGTGGAAACTGGGAAAACACATATCCTCTTGGAAATGGTGACCACTGCACTTCCTAATAATAAGGAGGATGATGACAATACAACAAATCTGATGAGTCCTTCTTCTGGGCTTGTAAAAGTTGTATCAAATCATCTCGGGTGACGAAGTCAGGTTGCTTCTTCTTTGCTTGCTCTCGTTCGAACGCGTTCATGTTCGACACTTTCTATACGCTCAGCACGTTTGGCACGCTCAAGCTGTCTTTCAGCTTGTTCAATCCGTTTGATACATTCTCGTTTAGTATATTCCTATTCAGTAAGATCAATACGCTCTTGTTCAGCACGCCTTCGTTCTTCTTTTTCTTCATCATCACTTGAAATATGAATCTTGGTAGTATCAGATTCATCAATATTGGTTTCGGTGGAGTTTCTGACAGCAATCCTCTTTGTGTACACACGAGTCGTCTCTTTTGGAAGTTCATCCGCAATGGTCTTCAGCACGATTAACATCTTATTATGAGTCATGTCAATAACAAACGTTGTTGGTGGAGTAGAAGGCTGACTAGGAGTATTAGTCCCCGGTATGGCTGGAGTAATCACCTGGTTAGTGGTATTATTCCCCGCAACAGCACTGGAGGATGGATTGGTTATCTTTTTCGCTTCATCAACATTAGCAAATGTATTTGTTGTCTTAGTCCCCTGGGTATCGCCTCCAAGGTTAGTAGCGGCCTTCTTCGTTGCCTCTGCGTCTTTCCTTGTTTCAACCATGATTGTGATTCGTTACTGCAAACTGAGAAGAAGACCTCCCACTGTGGTCGCCAAATGTTTTGGAGTCAAAACAATAAACATGGTAGATCGATAAATCGACAGATCTGTGGTATGTGAGTGCGGAAGGTCAAGTTCGAACACCGTCGGCCTAAATCAGGCACACTAACCGTTCCAGCAGTGCTTCAGTCGCAGCGAGAGGATATGGGTTGGTTTAATGGAGGGAAACAAATGAAAAATATGGATCTGATGTAATTCAATGGTGATTGCATCACAGATGGTGATGTTTCTGGCTATGTATGGCTTCTTTATTCACCTAATTTGAGAACTTGATGAAGTTAGTATTTTCTCAGAGAAAGCGGCGAGAGAGAGATATTGTTATGTTTTGAAAGTGTTTTGAATGTTCTGTCGAAAGTGAGAATATAGGTAGATATTTATAGTAGAGAAGTTACACTTGATCCGTAACTAGTGCACAAGATAAGGTTATCTGGAGATGCGAGGATATAGTAATCTCTTTTGTCAAACAGAGAAACACCAGGAATTCCTCCTCCTTGTTAATAGCCACGTTTTCGTTTACTAATTCTTTTTTCCTTTGCCGTAGACCGCCAAACCATAACCCTTGAGTATATCCCCTCATTGCGAGGAACTTGTCTTCGCATATGTGTCATATCGTTGCGGCAATGACTGGCTCTATTCAAGTTGACTTATAGTATAAGTCGCATTGGTTGCATTCGATCGTTGAGCTCGAACGTGTGGTCGTGGACCATGTTGTCGCCGTGCTGAGTCGAGTCATCTCAGAGAGGTGATCATATCTTGACTAAGCTTTCTACAGGCGGTGATGATTGTTGAGTCGTATCGTTAACTACTAGTCTAATCCTTGAGCACATGCCTAACTATTCTCTCGGAGAGATAAGACTTACAATTGACTAGCTAGTCTTACAGGGAAACTAGGATAAGCCTTATCAACTAGTTTTTTAGGATAACCTATTTTCGCCGATTATCAGGGAAAACCTTATCTGGACTGTTGAAGGATTAGTCATCTCCAGCTGTAAGTCTAGTGTGAATCACATAAAGGTAGGGATATTACAGTTTGTTCAGCCAAGAACTAAAGAAAACCCTAGACCAAGCGTTGAATCAGTTAACTAGTGGGCCCCTTGATGAGCATGTGACTAGTTCTTAAGTAGTTTAGCTCATCCAGGAATCATAGTCTCCACCTGAACGAGACTACTAGGTCTGCTCGTGTGTATGGGGCTACTCAATTTCGGTGGGATGACTCACACCCTAGTTTCCGCCCCCTCTTGCTCACGTGCCTTCTTGATGGTGGCCTCTCGTCACGCTTAGTCAGTCATGCTCAGCCACCCTCGCTCAGTTAGTCTCGTTCAACTAGACTTGTTTAGATAGTATCGATCGGGTAGTGTCGATCTGGTAACCAGTTTCGATCATCTTACTAGTCTCGCTCAGACAAAAAGTATCGGTCATCTAACCACTCTCGATCATCCAACTAGTCTCGCTCAAACAACAAGTATCGCTTAGCCCACTAGTATCGCTCAGGCAACAAGTATCGCTCAGCCCACTAGTATCGCTCATGCAGCAAGTATCGATCAACCCACTAGTATCGATCAGCCCACTAGTATCGATCATGTAGCTAGTCTCGATCAGCCCGCTAGTATCGCTCAGGCGGCTAGTCTCGTTTGTCTCTGACTGTCTATCCTAGCATGATTCCGTATACTGGGACCTTTGGTGGAATATTCCCTTTCACATATTCGGGTGCCTATCTCATTTGACATATTTTGCCTTGCTCAAAATCCACTATCTACAACTTGTACCAAGTTTAATACATGTTTTACCTTTATCGACCTTGCAGCTTGAATTAAGGAGTTGGATGACCATCTTGATAGCCTTCTATGGAAAAATTCTCTTATTTCTTTGAATGCATCTTGTTTGTTTGACCAAGGAGTAGAGGTGAACCCAAGTATTTTTCCTTCATATTCATAACTCTCACACCTAGTATTTCCGTAAGAGATTCGGCAACAGCTTCTCTAGTTTTTTTACTAAAATGCACATCAGACTTTTCAAATTTTATTAGTTGACCCGAATAACAATTGTAAGAGATTATAAATAGAATTGAGATTTGCCTGAGTGAATATCAGGCAGTCATCTGCGAAGAGCAGATGATTAATGGTTGGCGCATTTGCCGCCACTTTAGTACCAATAATGGAATTGCTACGCTAATTTTCTAGATATAAACTCCATAACAAGGATGAAGAGATCAGTAACACTGGACCACTGAGAGGTCTGTCCTTAGTGATCCCTTTAAATAGAGACCCTTGACCTTCAGATAGGGGATCCTAAGTTGTTCATATCAATACAATGAGAGCTTCACTTTTATCTTGTCTTCCTTACTTGTTTAGTTACTTGGGTGTGTTGTGTAGTATTTTTAGCAACTCAAATGTCAATATATATAAGCTTATTGCATGTTTTGCAACCAGAAGCAAAAACGTTTTCGGTTTTTCCAAAGATAGAACCCAAACCATCCTAGAAGTCTAAAACAAAAACAACAATTAATTTGCTTTATAAAAAGTTAGGTATTCCCTATTTACCACACACGCATTCCCTGTTTCCCACCCCAACCATAATTCATAAAATTAATTTAACTTTCAATTCTAATTTTTCCTATTTTCCACCTTCAAAAGACAAGTCAATGACAATGGGTACTCAATTCCTTCCTCATTTTCCAAAAGTCCACCATTATATCTGTATGTCTATCTCCATCTCCATCCGCAAAAAAAAAAACAAACTACAAAGTTTTTGAAAATATATGGTCTTTCAGTTACTACTGACCATTAACATCTTAGCTTGTCTATTGAGAACTTGCCGACCCAATAAGCAAAATCACCTCTTATTACATTTTTGTGTAAAATCAAATCAAAGACTAACCGCGATATACTTACAACTTATAATTATTGTTATGTAAAGTTGGAAGATATAATCAAAGATATAGTTGACCCAAGAGGCTCTCTAGCAGAGTGTGTGTTTGTTCTTGAAACCAATTAATTGATTTTAGAAGATAACAAGTAAAATTTACTACAGTTCATCTCTTTGATTAAATGTTTTTAATCTATACTTTTTATTAGTTCATGTCTTTGATTGAAAGAAAGATATTACTAAGTTGAGACATTTGTTGTCAATCAATAATGTGTTAGGGCATTGTCTGGTCAAACCCACTAGCGCTGGTATGTCAAGCTAATTTTCAGTTTTAGGTGTCAAAACACAATTCTTGATTTAGCCTACTAAAGGTCTACTTTGAACTAGGATAGAGGTAGTAGAGTTTAAAGTCGATCTCCACCCTTTGAAGATGAAGATTGAAGAACCCACGAAGACATCATCAAGGACTTCATCAACAAAGGTTAGTAAATATTGAATATTCCTTGAACTCTTGTTATTCTTATCTCTATCTATCGAAGTAACGAACTCACTATGTGGAACAATGCCCATGACGGTGAAATTACATCATTATATACTAACCCGAGGAAATTTGGTTCATATGATCATAATGAAGACACCCATTGACCTTTTAGTAGGTCTCCATGTTGTAGTGAATGGAAATACGAATTCAACGCTTCAAGAATCACTTAATTCTGTTGTATAACGAAGAAGTTATGAGTGATTTATAAAAACTGAAAAACGTGGCTAAAAGCTGAATTCGAGAAATAGGAGAGGAAAGCTTCAGGAACTTTCTGGAACACTTTTTAAGTGTGGCAATTCGCGAACCGCCCACGGAAAATACGATTATGGCTTTTCCGGTCGTTTTTCTGAGGTCCATCTCCTAGGTACGACGACCCGTGGTCCTTTCTGATTAGGGTTTTGCTACTATTATCTTGTTTAAGAGATAAAGTTAGTAGAATATCTCCTAGTCAAGGATAAGGTTTATCCTTTCACAATTGTGACGAAACCAAACTCTTGAATATTATCCAACTACTTGGTGGATAAATCTTATGTGATTTCAATATATTCACTTATGTGGAAATCTTATCTTGAGGTAGTTATAATCTATCAAACTCTTGTTAGATAAACTCTACTTGGTATCTACATGTGAAAGGTGTCTAGGTTCGTTGTTTGCAAGTTAAGTAACGGGAGTGTTTACATGGTAACTAACTAACTTGTTGCACAAGGAATCTTAGGTTTATCCTTAAGCAACCATTCACTATAAATAAGCATATGATGGTGCGTGTGCTACATAAGGTTGTTCTCTGTTATTGTTGTTCTTCGCGAACAAGGTGATAATTACAAAGACTTACTTGGGGATTGTAAAGCACAAGTTTAACTATCTTCTTCTTCTAGATAGTTCTGAACTTGTATCCAGGTAAACACATAATCCTTATCTATTCTATGGTATTTCTCTTCTGCAATAAGGCCATTCAAGGATTATAGGTTGTGAACCCTAGATTTGATAGATACAATCTATATTGTACATCATCTTAGGTTGATTGACATATATGTTAGAGATTTTGCAAGATATCGCTAGGTCTCTAGTTGTTCTTGTAAGAATACAATTAGGTCACGGTAACGTGTAAATCCTGATTGTGTGCTTTTGATACATGACCTTGTGGACGGTTCCTCAAAGCACAAAACAAGTTTTCCAAAACCTTGATTATATCTAAAGGGAAAATTGTTCTTTACTTATTCTCTGTCGAAAGACGATTCGAGTACCAAAAGCCTTTTAACAACGGTTAAAGCAATTCCTAGGCCTGTAACGGACATCAGCTAGGGGAATCAAGTGCGTAGGGTCTTGCGGGATTCAGAGACGTAAGGAGTGCGACAGTAGCTGATTCGTTTGGAGGGTGGAATCGGTCTCTTCTACATCCCAATCTAAAGTCTGATAGTAGGTTAGTGTTTGTAGACAGTTAATATTGTGTGGTGTTCAAACTGGACGAGTCCTGGGTTTTTTTTTGCCGGATTGCAGTTTCCTTGTTAACAAAACTTCTGGTGTCTTGTGTGCTTTTACTTTCCGCATTATATCTTTGATTATATAATTGAAG
>JAJJMA010193023.1:0-10964 GCA_023529015.1 Papaver nudicaule | reverse complement strand
GGCTTACAAGTTTCAACTAAACTAGGAAAAGAAATCCTACTAGTTTAAGAACTTGACTCAAACTAGGAAACTCAACTAGAGTTTCCTAACTTACACATCTTCTAGTATCTTCTAGATATTGATATTTGGGTTTATGGTCTTCTTCTCTTGATACTCATGTATCAATAAGTGAAGGAGGTCTGGGTATAAAAAACTTTAGAAAATTCAATGAAGCCATGATTACTAAAATGGCATGGAGGCTTATACAATACCCTGACACTCTATGGGCTACTAATATGAAATTCAAACATTACCATGACACACCTATTTTTAGAATGAGCAATATATCTAGCAAAACCGACACATGGATATTGAAAGGAATTCAGTAAAGCATAATAAAAATTGGTAATGGTTGTGGCACTGACCCTTGGCTGGATCATTGGATTCCAGGAATTAAACCATTTATACAACAAAAATCTGACTACTATGGTAGCATAACCAATCTTAATGGATGTATCAACCATGATAGTACTTGGAATAAGAACTACACGAAATCAACTTTTTACCAGCAGAGCCATTAGTCATGGATTGCATTTCAGCAACGCGTATACGCTATTGGGAAGCTCGTAACGTCTTAAATGGCTACTGAAAATGCGAACTGTTACAGTGCTCAGTGTTTTTGATGGTGCAATTACCCGCCTACCCTTAATATTTGGGTGAACTTCCTAAGTTAATTAGCCTCGACTTTTCTTTTTCCCGCCCAACTTTTGGGCTGATGAAATTTCAACCCCAGCAGCGTAACAGAACCAGATTTTTATTTCAACGGATTAACTTGATACCACGGTCCGAACATAAGAGAACCCAAAAGAAAATAAAAGAAAATCAATTTAAATTCATTTATTAGCTCTGCTACTGAAACACTTATTACCAATGAATGTGGTGTAAACTTGGGGGAAGAAGATCTTGCAACAAATGACTGTGTTACCATAAAAATCCTATCGCACTATAAAAGGGATGTTACTCGAACAGGTTTGGGTACTCTTATTTCTGATGAAACAGGTACTACAATTGGGAGAAGAGAAAGTAGATGCAGAGCTCAAGGGAAGGAAGAAGCAGACAGTTTAGATGTTCTTGATGCATTGGAGTGGGCAAACCAACTTAACTGTCTAGTTTTCACTCTTTTGATAGCAAACAACAATCTCATGAAGGCCATTCAAGGGAAAGAAAACATGACCAGTTGGACTTCCAACTCTAAAATAGGTGGAACAATTGCTATGTTAAACTCTTTAGAAAAAGTTTGTATTAAGGCTCTCAAGCAAAACCAAAACAAAGATCTTTATAACTCAGCCTCTCTGGCTAGTAATTCTGGAAGCCCTCGAGTGTGGGAGGCTCCTGCTCTGTTAGAGCGCTTCTAAGTTTGTATTGTTTCTTTCTATCTATTAAAAAAAAAAAAAATTGGACTAAGAAATTTCCTTGCCAACTGCTGCATTTTAGAATGGAATGTCGAGTAGGGAGCAAATTGGGCAGGTCTGGTGGAATAGTCGGCTCACCGTAGCCGACTAGGGTAAATACAAAAACACGATACGAACTTTCAAAAAGAAAAAAAACGATACGCTAGAGAAAAAAACGTATTTACCGAAATGTTACAAGGCTGCTATATTTACACGTTACGCCACATTCATCCTTCTTCTCCCAAGCGGTCGAAACCCCAACAGAGAAAACTTCCATAAAAATCTCAACTTTCTACTAAAACTTGGGGGATTTTACAATGAAATCCAAAAAAACCCATTGATGACACGGGAAATGGATGTGTACCTGGCTGCAGTTTTGAAAAGGTTTGAATCTACTTGTTAGAATTTTGATATTTGTTGAAAACCCTTTTCTTCATTTTGTGCTTTTAAAATGTTTGTTTAAATAACCAATAGAGAATTTTGTACTGTTTTTACCACTACAAATTGCAAGAATCAAATCAGTAAGTTTCTGTCCCAACCATCACAAATACAAGTATCAGTAATTTCTAATTTGTTTGGATTTAAGTGTGTTTGCAAGTTTCACAATTCATGTTATTATGCCACTGGGTGGTAATAATGTGGTATTTAATAATTCTTGATCTTGTCTTAAGTACCTAATTGCAAGACCGGCTCTTCTAATTTGTGGTCAAACTGTTTAAAAGCAGGTTAAGGAGCTTAGCTCAGCTAAGAGGGTTCATTCTGCAGTGCCCAAAATAGTCAGCAATCCTGGATCTACTATTTGCAAGGAACTTATCTAAATAAAGGTGGTTTTTTTTTTCTTCCAGTTGATGCGTACAGCTTGATGTCATTGCACATGCTACGCATTATTTTGGAAATAAACTAGTATAAAAATGATGTCGAGGGTTTTTCGTTTTGACCAGATGAATAGTTAAATTATAATCTCTTAATTTTTAAAGTGTCAGGTGGACAGTCTTATAATGAGTTCCACAGGACAAAAACATCGTAATAGTTGATTTCAAACTGGTAACAATCTTCTTAATCAACTAGTCTTTATTTTCCTAAAATTTGATTATAAAAACAACTCATAGGGAGTCATTTTATTGTCCTAAAGGTACTGTGAAATTTAACAATTGATTCATTTATATAAATAACCAATAGACTGAGACTAAATGCCTTGGAGGACATCATTTTATTGGAAACCCTTAAATGAGTCAAATCACTCGTGTCTGTTCAACCTTCACCAAGAACAAATATCAGTAATTTCAATTTCTAATTTGTTTGAATTTAAGTTTGTTTGGAAATTTCACTGTTCGTATTCTTTTGTGGTTGGTGTGTATGAAACAATTTCTGTTCTTGTCTTAAGTACCTAATTACCGTACCCGCGGTGGTCAAACTGCTTTAAGTGCAGGTTGCGGAGCTAAGTTAAGATGGTTCATTCTGCAGTACCCAAAAGAGTTAGCAATGATCCCAAATCTCCCATTTGCATGAACCTATCTAGGAAAAGGTACGCGGGGTTTCTTTTCCTGTTGGTCCATAGCAATTTAAGTCATTGCAGATGTTTTCTTCCAATTAACGTCATTGCAGATGCTAGCAAATTTTAGAAATAATTTAGGCAAATAATAAATAAGTATAAAAGATTTGTACACATGTATGTTTTGGTGTTTTTCATATCTGCCAGCGAGATAGTTTAATCATAATCTCTTAATTTAAGTGTTTGTGCTTCCCAGGTGGACACTCTTATAATGAGTCTCCACAAATCAAAGCCATCCTAATAATTTGATTCCAATCTGGTACGGATCTTTTTAGTCAATTAGTTTCTCTCTTCCTATTATAAAAACAGCTGATAGGGAGTCATTGTCATTCATCATTCAAACACTCCAACAAAACTCCAGAAAGTAAAACCACAATCAGCTTAAGAAATAATTAGAGTTAGAGTCTTACGATCAGATTTAAGAACCCATTACACTGTTTTGTGATAGAGAAAGAGAAAAAATGGCAATTGAAGTTAGTAACAAGCAGATTTTGTTTAGAGATTACATATCTGGGTCTCCAAAAGAAACAGATATGATACTAACTACAACCGGAACAATTAAATTAGAAGTTCCAGAAGGATCCAATTCTGTTTTGTTGAAGAATCTTTACTTATCTTGTGATCCTTACATGAGAGGAAGAATGACCCAGTCTGATAGTTATGTTGCTGCTTTTACTCCTGGGAAAGTAAGACTCTTATCTCACACTTGTATGTCGAAATTTGGGTGTTTATGCTTTTAGATCTGCTAATTTCTGTGATTTTTACTCTTTACATGATATTTTTTTTGTCCAATTTTGTGATATTGCAAAGGGAGGGATTTTATTGAAAACCCATGTTTTAGAATTCCAAACTAGTGTTAGTGTAATTATTCTTAAGTTGGGAATAGTTGAATATGTTTTGTCCTTTGACTCTGAAAGAGGACTTAAAGGAGTTCTATTCTAGAATGTAAACAAACAGAAATTCCTCTCTGATGAAAATCAAATTTCAATTCTTTCGAATGACATGATTCTGTATGAATTTGGATCTTAGAAACATGTTACTTTCTGCTCCAGATAACTATGGTATGATTATTTGGTCTTAATTTTACTATGGCTGATATTTGAATGCTGAATTCCTGCTTTTACTCTTGGGTCTTATATCACATTTTTTTATACCATCGATGAAAACATGTGTTTCAGTTCTTATGATATGGGTTTAAATCAAGTTGTGTCCTTTGAAACAATGCCGTTAACTGTATCAGACAGCTAATGTATATTTGTTTTGTCTCCAAGTAACAACTTAAAATCAGAAAAGCATTTTTCCTTGACATTAATATCAATAAACATGATGTAAGTACAAATGCTTTGCCAACAGTTGTGTTTTGGTCAACACTTGTGCCCTGTCATGTCCGGAAAGCTGGTTTGTTACTGTATTCTGTCCGACTTTCATACCCTTCACATGCCAAAGCCTCCTGCTTAGTTCTGCACTGCCTCAGAACTAAAATAACAAATGCATTCTGTGTGTGTATTATCTGGATACCTAGGTTGCATCTAACCATTTCTGCAAATCTACAATAGGTCATTCTATTTACTTTCTACACTCTGCCAGCAAAGTCTTTCTCCTTCCTGTTTCTCTCCTATTGGAGCTGACATTGTAAATATCTGCAGCCAATCACCGGATATGCTGTCTCCGAAGTGTTGGATTCTGGAAACCCAAACTTCAAAAAAGGTGATTATGTGTGGGGGTTTGCTGGATGGGAGCAGTACAGTCTCATAGAAAACCCTCAGTCCCTGACAAAAATAAACTACACTGATGTACCTCTTTCATATTATACTGGAATCCTTGGTAAGCTGTTGGTTAATGAATTCCTGTAATTTATTTCTGTTTCCCTAAAGAAACTGTGAAGTTTAACAATTAATCAATTTCAGTTCTCTAAGTAACAAACTTGATGATTCCTCTGTGTGTTACACTGTTGCACCCTAGGTATGACCGGTATGACTGCTTATGTTGGGTTTAATAAGCTTGCTTCTCCTAAAAAGGGAGAATCTGTATATGTATCGGCTGCATCTGGTGCAGTTGGCCAGGTTGTTGGTCAATTTGCGAAGATGATGGGCTGTTATGTTGTTGGAAGCGCCGGATCCCAAGATAAGGTGACATTATGATACACCTAATTGTCTCCGTAAATAGGAACAAAAGAATGTTAACTCTTTCAGCTGAGTGCTTTGTTGATAATTATCTGTCTTGTTTGATGAAATTTCAGGTTGATTTGTTGAAGAACAAGTTTGGATTTGATGATGCTTTTAATTATAAAGAAGAGCCTGACTTGACTGCAACTTTAAAAAGGTCTGAATTTGCATTTATTCTGTTGGAATTTTATTAGTAGCATTGATTAGATAAGGTTATTACCATATTCTTGTATTTCCTTTGTTCATATTTTTGTTTACCATAACCCGTATCTTGAGACTAACACCTCATGGAGAATGTTACTCATCAGTCATCACCTCTAGTAGAAACTCTAGTTTTGTTTAAACCTCTCAGATCCCCTAGATTTTTCAGTCCAAAACAAAATTCAAGTAGAGTTTTTTTCATCTCCTAACTATTGGTGCACGCGTTTATCTTTAATGCTTTAGGTATTTCCCCAAGGGAATCGATATCTACTTTGAGAATGTGGGTGGAAAGATGCTTGACGCTGTCCTCCCAAATATGTCTGTCCATGGTAGAATCCCTGTTTGTGGAATGATTTCACAATACAATCTTGAGCACAAGGATGGGGTTCACAACTTAGTGCATCTTATCATGAAACGTGTTCGTATGGAAGGGTTTAATGTGTCGGATCACTATCACCTTTACCCAGAATTCATGGAAGTGATGAAGCAGTATTTCATGGATGAAAAGTTAGTTTATGTTGAAGATGTGGTAGAAGGTCTTGAGAGTGCTCCTGCTGCATTAATAGGTCTATTCACTGGACAAAACATTGGGAAGCAGGTAGTCCGAATTTCTCATGATTGATTACATCAAATGTGAAATTCATTTTCTCCTTGGACTAGACTTTACTACACTGAGTACAAATATGATATGAACCTGATGGCTTTAGATCTTAATGTGGGGATATGCTTGGCCTATGGCTAATAAATCCATGGAATAGTTGTTTGTTTGAATTTCCTGTACTTGGCTTTCTGTTTTCACTTTTATTGTTTTGCTGTTCTCTGTTTGGTCCCTTGTGTCTATCCTTGTTTCTTACAATGAAATCTCTCTTTACAGATTAAAAAAAAAAAATGAATATTATTCATTTAAGTTCTGGCTCAAGATTTGTCTTTGTATCTTATATTTCGTTCTTCTGCCATCCATCATTTGTTTTGCAAACTCATCTGTAAATTGTATGCGGAAAGCATCAGCTCATGCTGGAGTGCCTTCAGTAGTCTCAGCACAATACGCGTTCTTATGCAAATTGTTGGTCCATCTGTACCGCAGTTCTGAATACTGGCTGTTTTAGGGGCCGAAGGAATTGTTAGAGAAGCCGGAAAACAATATTGATATCCTAGGGGGTGTTATAAGGGGTGTCTAAAAACATTGAAAAGTCTAAATTACCCTATTGATTTTCGGTTGGATTAAACCCTAAAATCCAACCGAAATTAGCTTGCTTTCCAGATTTTCATCTGGATGTTTACAGTTTGCATGCGTAATTTGCAGACGAAAACTAGTTTCTTAGATTGTGTCACGATGATTGTAGCCGAAATTAATGTTAAATGTGAAAAATGTAGACGAAAATTGAGTACGATTTTGTTAATGGCAGCACTTTCGGCTGGGTTATAGTCCAAAATCCAGCCTTTACAAAAACTTTTGCTATAGAGAATTTTCGGCAGGAATCTCATAATTTAACAAACTTTTCGTCTGGATTTTAAAAAAATTCGGCTGAATTTTGTACTTAGATCTAGACGAAAATTACTGTACGGCCAAAATTTCCCCAGATTTGAAAATTTTCGGTTGGATTAAAAATTTCGGTTGGATTAATCTTAGTTTTCGTCTGCATTTTTCATCTGCAGTCGAAAACTAATTGGTTGAATATATGTGGACGAAAAAACTAATTTCGGTTGGCATCTACCTAAAACATTGTAGCCGAAATTAATGTTAATGTGAAACATCTGCATTTTTCGGTTGGCATCTACCTAATTTCGGTTGGATCTTCAAGGGGTAGTTTGGAAATAAAAAAATATGTTCGATAAGGGGTTTTGAGAAAAAGCTATTGGACAACCCTATTTTGTCTTATTATCCGGCTTCTCTAACAATTTCTTCTGCCCCTAAAACAGCCGGTTTCTGAATTGTGATATAAGTGTCTTAGTGCAGGCTGTGCAGCTACCCTAAGATGGGTCGCAAATTCATTCTGCAGCTGAGCATAGAAAGCTGATTTAGGGGCTTCAAGAAATTGAAGCCCCTCAATGATTGGTCTCCCAATAGCATTTTTGCTCTCCCCTATGTAAAAATCCTTTTAATACCAAATTTGCCCTTTATATTTAGTTTAATTAGTTAACACATAATTAACTTAACTAAACTTGATTAAACTGATAATCAAAATAATTAAGTCAAGGTGTTACACAATTACCGCCGCCTCCACCGCCACCGTCACCGTCACCGCTGCATCCACCACCACCACCGCCACCGCCACCACCACCACCGCCACCAACATTCTTCACTCTCTCACCTTTCTCTATCCCTCCTTTCCTAAAAAAATCCACCACCAACAGCAACTATCGCCGCCCACCGCCACCGCCACCACCAATATGAATAATAATACTGGTTTTGGATAAGCTGTTAAAAGATCCAAGAAAAATTAAATTTCTTTTACTTGTATTACATTTTTTATAGTCCCAACAAGAAAAACTAATTTCCTTACCTAAATCAATTAAAGCTTTAGATGCAAGACGTAAGTCCACCTTAGTGGCCGTAACTTACTTACGGCTGATTGCGATGCTTTTCTTAGCAGCCGTAAGTTCATCGTAAATCAAAAAAAATTGTATCGCAAGGTTAGTGGTCGTAAGTACAAATTAGGAGCCGTAAGTTTAGTTACGGCTACATACATATTTGGCTTAGTAGCCGTAAGTAAGTTACGGCTGCTAAACAAAGTATCGGTATTAGCCGTAAGTAAGTTACGGCCTCTAATGTGGACTTACGTCTTGGGTCTGAAGCTTTAATGGCTTCCTTAACTTACGGCTAGAAGTTCTTTAGATTGCAGCCGTAAGTTCTTCTGGTTCACAAATTTTGATTTTCATGGAGTGAATCTGACCTAGTTTTCAATACAAACGATTGGTTTTAGATGCTTACCTTAGGTGCTCTATTGTTCCACCATTGTTGGTTGCATCCATGATAAGAAAATCGAAAATCAAAAAATCAAAAATGGTGGAGAAAGGGCGAGTAGGAGAGGAGAGGGAAATATTTTGATATTTTGATTTTTAAAGTTTGGTTTTTTTTTTTTTGGTGGAATATTAAGTATTTTTCCACCACCACCACCACCACCGTCTTCATCCACCACCACCATCTTTATCCACCACCACCGTCTTCATCCACCACCACCACCACCACCACCACCGTCTTCATCCACCACCACCATCTTTATCCACCACCACCGTCTTTATCATCTTCAAGTTTCATTTTCTTCTTAGCTTTCTTCATTAGTTGGATGTAATTTGTAATTGGGGTGTAAATTGGTGTAAAGGGTTGTCATTTCACCATTTTTTTGACACCCCTTATAATGTTCACATGGATATTTGAAGTAAAAGTGAGGGGCTTCAATTTTCTTGAAGCCCCTAAATCAGCTTTCTAAGTTACCTCTTGCCGCGAAAGTCAAGCACGATCAGTCACTCACTGGTCCACAAATTTGATTCTTTGGAGGGTTTTCATTCCAACTTTTAATTTCTTGACGATAGTGGTGAGACATATCTGTGACTGTAACCCCAGCAGTGATATTCTCTAAAGTCTTAACCCCCCAAAAAAGAAGAGCCAAAACAAGAAGAGTCTGATGGAACTTGTTTGACAGTTGAGTGACGGAATTTAAAACCAAAAAAGATATCTTCGGTGAGGAGCTATTATTAGTTACCAACAGTTTTAGTGAAAATGATTCATGTTGTTGGTGGCCCATAGACTGTAGTGCTGGTGGGGAAAAGTGATAAAACTCTCTTGGAGGCATATATAATGGGTGAAGTCATTGTTTATATTGCTGCTTCAACGGTTGTAACGTTGCCATCTTCTTCCTCTATTTGGAATCAAGTATGCATGAGCACGGTTCTTTCTAAACCAAATCAAAGAGAACCAGATCAAGTATCACACGGACATACTCGACAAGATTGCACTCTCATTTTCGAGGTGGAGGATAGTGGTGGGTCAACTAACTCTACTTAAGCTTAATGAAATGTCACACTTACAAGGTGTTTGTTTTTTCCTGATTCAGCATCTAGATCAGACTCAGGCGGAGTCTCTCACTTTTTTTTTTTTTTTTTTTTTTTTCCAACACTGACTAGGCCACTGAACCATACCTAATTTCTGATTCAGACTGAGTCAGATGTCAGGCCGTCTTTTTTTTTTTTTTAGACCACTGAATCATACCTAATTTCGGACTCAAACTCATTTGAGTCAGTATCTATAAAAATGTCCCTGAATCGAAAAATGATAAAAAAATATTTTTAAAAAAATGAGTCAGTTGAGTCTATCTGAACAAACATATTGAGTCAGATTCAGTAAGTCAGAAAAAACACCGCGAGTTGCGCCTTAAAAAGATGGTTGACACTATTGAAAAACATGCAAAATTCACATGATGGGGCTAAGGTACAGGCCATTGACGTATAGTTGACCTGACCACCATGTTAAATGATAGACTACTAACAACAACAACTAGGTTAGCTAGATATCTATTTATTTATCAAGTTGTAGCTTTGTATCCACGCTGAAATAAAGATCCCTCCCCACTAACACAAAAACAAAACATTCCCATTCCAATTTCCACAATGAGAAATACACAAAACATTGAGAAAAAGACTATAAAGACTCTCACAAAAGTGAAACCACCACTATGATTTAACCCACCACATTTTGACAAAAGTGACCACCATGGTTGGCCACTCACACTAGTGCTCTCATTCATTCCCTTCTCTAATGCCTGCCTGCTAGTGGTCTTTAACCCATTCACTACCACTCCTTTCCATCATTCCCCTCCTCCTTCTTCATCATGTACTAAAATGGATCAATACACCATGAAACAAAGCTAATTAAGAGTGAAGAAGAATGAGCTTATTGAATGGATGGTAAAGATGGAAAAAGAAGAACCAATTTCTAGCAAACCAATTGTTGTTACTACTACTGCTGCTTCTGGTCTTGGAGGTGATAGATTGAAAAGAGATGAATGGAGTGAAGGAGCAGTTTCATGTTTACTTGATGCATATGAATCCAAATGGGTACTGCGAAACCGAGCTAAACTCAAAGGCCATGACTGGGAAGATGTTGCACGTCATGTATCTTCAAGAGCTAACTCAACGAAAGCACCAAAGACACAAACACAGTGTAAAAACAAGATTGAATCCATGAAGAAACGGTATCGATCCGAATCGTCTTCGACGGATCCTTCTTCGTGGCCTCTCTTTCAACGTCTCGATCTTTTGCTTCGTTGCAGGACAACAGCACCACCACCAACAGAGAATTATCCTACTGCTTCCACTAGTACTACTACTGCTACAGTTCTTAATACTCCTCCTCTTCTTCTTCTTGAGCCACCACCAGCGCCACAACCACCACCGTTGCCCCCACCATCTGTCCCTCCTCATCCAAATATAGGCGGAAGTTGCCTAG
Source organism: Papaver nudicaule (assembly GCA_023529015.1). Taxonomy (NCBI): domain Eukaryota; kingdom Viridiplantae; phylum Streptophyta; class Magnoliopsida; order Ranunculales; family Papaveraceae; genus Papaver; species Papaver nudicaule. The sequence goes on along the minus strand of JAJJMA010193023.1, from coordinate 170 downwards.
ACTCACATGAATCCAATGATGCCGCCCGCGAGGCAAGCAAGGTAATACAGTGTCAGTTTGCTATTTTCTCTCAAGCAGTGTGCAAATTCAGTTTTTGTTTAGTAACTTGTTATGATTATGTATCATCTCTAGGAAGAGGATTTGAGAGCCAAGAAGATAGTCGAGAACGG